>SKCR01012381.1:0-12735 GCA_019454045.1 Zanthoxylum bungeanum
TCTTCAAATACACAAGAACTAGTAGATCGGATAGAGTCAGAAAACAACCTAGGGTATGGGTTTCTGATCTCGCCCCATAAAGATGTCAATCTTATGGTGATGTACCATCGACTACGTTTATGAGGAAGTGATACGAGGTATCGACTCCCTATTATGGCAAAGTGCCATGAGTCCGAATGGATTCCATGTATAACAACTATGTTTGGATACTAGTGTTGTACCACAAGGCGTTGTGCCTATGGTACATTAAACGTCTTCAAGGAAGACATACATGGATGGCAACATACCAACGTACAAAGCTAGGCTTTTGACGGAAGGTATCGTTATCAACATTGTGTTAATAACGGTTCAACCTTTTACCTGTTGCCATGGTAAATCCATTTTGAAAATGCTTGAAAATAACTATATATTTCATTTATGAAATATGTCAGTTATAAATCAAAATCGCTTTCCTGAAAAGGAAACCTTTTGGAGGATGTTTACAACATCCTGACGATTTTATATAACCGACAAACAGGTTTGCGGGTTATTCGATCCATGTTTGGATTAATGCAAGCATAAGGTTCTTGGAACTGACGTTTTGAAATAATCATAATGGTTTATGATTTGACTCAAACGAAATTAATTCTTGTGTATATAAGGAGGTTAGTGGGAGAGCGCACTGACAGTGAAATTCCCATATAGCTATTGTTGAAAGCTTGGCTTTCAATAGAAATTCTCTCCGTAGAATTCTGGGGAGTAACAACCTTTATTCAAGGAATAAAGATCTATTGGGATAGATTTGGAGTTGTTAACACTCTCTGGGAAATTGTACATTTAAAATGTACTTGATGGGGTGTCTCATACGCTTCGAGCATATGGAGCCACAATCGGGTCAATCCAAGTGATAGTCACTGGTTTGAAGTTAAGAACATCTGTTAGTATCTCTGAGAACTAAAGATGCTATCTTTTACTATGGAGAAGGAGAACTTGAAGTGACTGGGATCACTACTGCAAGTTTCCAAACAATTAAATACTGCGGTACTATAAAGTTTGAATAACGGGACAGTGAGCTGGAAATCTTCCTAGCAAGATAACTGTTGCCGAATAAACAACAAATGCGGATTATTGCTGCAGCTGAGGCAGCAATAGAAGCCATTTGGATCGATAATAAATCTGATTAGATTAGATATAGTTCTATTAGCAGCTGAGCTAGGCGTCAGCACAGGCTAAAGACTTAAAGGTCTCATCGACGATCCAGATATATACTTCTATATCATCTGATTCGTTCGGATCATACATCGTGGCGATGTGATGATCGTATAAATCGCGTCAAACAACAAATCCGCTGACAAAACCTTTCCTCAGCAATTTGAGCGAACCTTACATAGTTCGAGTGTAGGACACTTGAGTGACTCGCTACGTGCCAAGTGGGAGATTGTTGGATAATATGACCCATAGCGTCACTATTTGCACAGATCATTGTGTTGTTGTAGCAAATTAACTATGTAATAAGGAAATTGCACTCTCATCATTTGTGATTAGATCACCATAGATATATAAATGAAGAGAGGTCCCTATGATTATCCCTGGATTGAGATGATATGAGACAGTATCAGTCCACGAAGGATTAATCATTAAATATCCCTAGCCGTAGTATTATCGAGACTGGACATCGATAATGCGGAATAGGCTAGTATTGCACTTGTGCGCGTTGTGAGGGCACAACGGCATAGTTCTCATATATATAAGTATTGGATACTTGTGCAAGTGCGATAGGAGGTCGTGTTTCACCGATGGTACGGGAAACAGCTTCGCTCTGGATAGACCCTTCGGAATCCCATTGGTATTATGACTAGGTGTCTATGGGAGGCCGAAATCAAGGTAGGTGTGTATAGTCTTAACCTGAGACTTGCATCGCTAATACTTACGACAATCGGTAAACTTTGGTTTTGGTGGTGGGGGATCTTAACTGGTTCTGTGTTCACCTCTTCTGGTCTGGTTTATCAAGAATCGTAGTGTATTGGATGTGATGTCAAGACGGAAGTGTCACTCCAGTCATAATGGAGATGATGTCACGCAGGATACGGTATTAGTGCTCTTCAGTGATGCGCATCCAATCGTGATATTATGACCAGGTCATGAATATCCGATTATAGAGACTAGTTACCAGACATCCGATATGTGTTTCGGACGGGGCAGACACTTATCCAGCCCCAGCCCTAGCACGTGACTATCCGATACTGGACCGATATGCACAATACAATTGTATACTACGCTTGATACAGATCTAGATATTCTTTAATGAATATGTCCGGAGAACTTGGGAAGACTTGGTGCTTTGCTAGGAGTCGACCTTGTCTCGTAAATCGGTAGAACGTAGTACTTGGTACGTACGTGATTCGGATACTCCGACGACCGTATTTACTGCCAACTTATCCGGGGATCTCATGGGTCGCTTCCGATAATCCACCGATGACGCACAACTCACACTCTTGAATAATCTGGGATTATATAGAAGAGAGAGAAAATTAATCTAGGATTAATAACGGAGATATTTTTATCCGGGATAAATGTCGTCTAAAGAGAGAGAACGATTAATTTGGAATTAATCGATGAATTAATATATTCGATATATTAAATGAAATTAGATTTCGACGCGGAATTAAAATTAGATTTTAATTCGGGCAAACGAGTTAATTTAGAATTAATTCGTTAGCGACGTAAATAATAATTTCGCCAGGCGCAATTATTTATTTAAATTCGATTGAATTAACGTCGCGACGTAAGCACGGTATTTCGGAAATATCGAACCCGAACGCGTGAGTGCACGTGGGCCCACTTTCATTTGGAAACGTGTGGGGCCCACATGACACATGTCATTCTAATGCTTTGCATGTAGATTGTGTACATTGCACTCAATGTCATTGCATGGAGTTTGAGTGTTTGACACTCTAAGCCATTGCATGTTTTGTGTCATAATTTTATTATTAATTTAATAAAAATTATGGCATAAATATAAATTGATTTTTGGTAAATCATTTTAACTTAACACAAAACTCTTTATCTCTCATTTTCTCTCTTCTCTCACGCCCAAATGAAGAAAATCTTCACTGGTTTGGAACCAGAAATGGCGTGAACAAAGGGAAGCCAAGAGTGGTTTCTCATGGTGAGAAATCAAGTGCTAGCACACTTACAAGTCTTGCGAAGGTGGTAGGGAGGTTCGACCATGAGGCGGGACTCATCCGATGGAGTTTGGAGCTTCGTTTTGAGACCCGAAATTCTGTTTTACAAGGACAGTGGACTGTTGCAGTTTGGCGTGAAGGGCAGTACGTTTTTGGCCTTGATTCGTCTTCAAATCGACATAACCGATCAATGTGAGTATTTCGCTACCTCCGTTGATGTATTCATGCATTATTTCATGTCTTGATTTGATCTTGGGACCTTAGAAATAAACCAACATGGTGTATATCCGGTTGAGTGTGAGATGAGTTCAATCGGATACATGAGGTCCCACATTGTGGATTTGTTTTCCTATGAATATGTTGCATGCATCAGGTCTGGTTTTGTTAGAACGCGTTTTCGAACGCCACACGAACGCGAACCTTCTGTTTCCCTTTCGAACGCGTTTTACAAACGCTACTCGAATGCGCATGCATTTTGTTTCATCAGGTCTGGATCTGTTCAAACGCATTCTCGAACGCTATACGAACGTGAACCTTTTGTTTACCGTTCGAACGCGTTATCAAACGTTACGCGAACGGGCACACATCTTCTAGTGTTTCATGCATCAGGTCTGGCTCCGTTCGAACGCGTTCTCGAACGCTATACGAATACGAGCCTTCTGTTCACCATTCGAACGCGTTCTCGAACGCTATGCGAATGCGCACCCACTGAACTGAGTTATTTTCATCAGATTTCGTACATAATTGTCCCTAGTAGCTATTCCTTCATATGATAAACCTGATTATTTCTATGCATTATGCAAGATTGTGTAAGTGTCGTTCATCTGTATTCCCCACATGTATGAGTATAATGTGTTTATTAACTTGTATGCTTGCCGTGTGTTAATCTTTATGTATGCAAATTGAGACATAGATTACATACTAATAGGCTGTATGCAAACTCTGATATGTGTTACATGTAAATTTAGATGAACTTGTTGATGTATGCATGTGAATTTAGAAGCATGATACTCTTGGAATTAAGTGTTACTTAAACTTGATTAAATTATTACATAAATCCTTCCATTACAAGTGACATAAGTAAGGGACCATTCCGAACCCAACGGTTTGAGGTCTTCCCTTGCGAGGGGTGAGTGCGGCCTTAAATCTCATTTTCCTGGTTCACTCTAGGTGGCGACTCCATTATTCTCCGGTTTAGTCCCCGTGGCTATTCAGTACTCCCGACCGGGCCGTGAGCCCGAGACAACATGCGTCGTCCAATTTCTGTGTCCCACAGTCTGGAGACTCCACTGGGGATAGAGAATCGGCCCCGAAATATTGTCTTGTAATTTTTGGATTTATGTTCTAATTGACTGTGTCTATAGTGGATAAAATGAGGGTTTAATCAAGGGCATCTTGAGGCTAGGTAATGGTTTGGTGTCTTTCTTCATTCACTACCTTCCTAGAAGGAAAAGCTGTGAAGGCACCTATATGGCCATCTACCCTTAGCCTATTGTGATGTACTAATTTGGAGGACTTATTGTTTATTCCTGACACCAAGCGATAAGAGCCTAAGAGGCTTGGGTATTTAAGTGAGCCTCGCTCCACCTTCCCTCTGGGGAATCTACAACGGGAAATCCATTTGACAGTCAATCACATACCATAGCTCATTGGCACATACCTTAGTGTATAAAAAAGAATGCACTCACTTGGTTGCTCGAACCCTTGATTGGGGAGACCTAGTTGTGGGCCATCCTTCGCCGATGAGAGCCTTTGTCTACACTCCTGCGAACCCACCCATAGACCGGGATTGTATGGTTAAAGTAATAATTATTTCCTTGAGTATGAGCTTGTGGACCATCCTCATTTGGATGTAGTTGGACCATTGTCAGAAATGCGGACTTGCTGGGCCATTTAAACTGGGGCGAGTTCGTACCTTATGACCATTGGGCCCAAAGCTTCTGAAATGTTGATGGGCCATTCTGTAGAAATTATTGTTTTGTGTTTGCATTATATTTTCTTTTATGCTTGTGTTTGGGAACATCGCCGTTTGGATCCATTTGGACCATTTGACATGGGATATGGGCTTGTTGGGCCATTTAAACTGGGACAAGAACATATTTTATGACGATCGGGCCAAAGGCTTCTAAGTGTTGCTGGGCCACTTTTTGCTTGTGTTCGGAACATTACCATTTGGATTTAGTTGGGCTCCTTGCCATGAGATGTGAACTTGTTGGGCCATTTAAACTGGGACGAGTTCACTCCTATGACAGTTAGCCCAAAAGTTTCTAAAATGATAACAGGCCGATTTGTTTGAAGAATTTTAGTTGATGTAGTATGTTATATATGTTACATGCATCTCATGCACCTCATACATACATATATCATGTTAACACCCTCTATGTCTCAAAACGACATCATAGATACTGTTTGGGTTAGAGAAGGGACAAGGCTCATTAAAAGAACAGTAACAGTCATGAGTGAATCTGGTAATGAGGTATCCCGTATGGATCAGTTAGAGAACAGTCTCGCCAAGGTCACTGAACAGTTGCAAGCTTTGACTACTGCTGTGGCTAGTATGGCTGTGCCCCATGCTGGGGGAATTTCTGAGAATGTGAGGCGTGAAGAGCCTCCGAATGGGTTGGGGGATGATATCCCCACTTTTGATGATGATATAGCAGAGTATGCAGCAGGCAGAGTATCTGGGTCTCAGGCAGAGTTACATAAACTTCGGGATCAGGTTGAGTCAGTTACCCGCAAGATGAGGGGTAAGAATGAGGATTTCCTGGATTATGACACACTGACTTTCGAGCAACAATTGCCGGCACAGTTCAAGATGCCTGATATGGCTAAGTTTAACGGGAATGGGGATCCAAGGGTGCATCTCCGACAATTTGTATCAGTCATGAGTTCAGTTGGCCTGTCTCAGCGCCAAGTGCAGAAAATGTTTGGAATGTCGCTCGAGGGAGCTCCCGTGGTGTGGTACCACAGTTTTGGAGAAGAAAGTGAAGGAAGATTGGAGGGAGTGGGGGATGCCTTCCTGAAGCAGTATGTCACTGACCTAGAGATTGATCTGTCACTCCGTGATCTGGAGAATGTTAAGCAGAAAGCGGATGAGAGTTTTAAGGAGTATGTGGAGGGGTCAGTTGTTGAAGATGCAGACTAGGCCCTCAGAGAAGGACCAGATTAAAATGATTATCAAGGGCACCAAGCCCTCCATTTACAGCAAGTTGAGGAGGATGACCTCCATGATTACAGACTTTCGGCAGTTGAGGGAGACTGTAATGGACATTGAAGATGAAGAGGCAGAAAATAGAAAATTCTATGGTCTGAACAGAAGGCCCATTGGGGGAACATCGGGAACAAAGCCCGTTTCTGCTGAGATTGCCGCTATCCGGAACCGGCAGTTTTCCAACTTGGGAAGGCCCCTGTCCAAGGTGCTAGAGAAGTTGAAGAGACAAGGGCTCTTAAAACCCTTGGAAGCCAAACCATTACCCAATCCCCTACCATCACATTATAACCTAAGCCTTTACTGTCACTTTCACCAACAAAAGGGCCATGACACCGACAACTGCGCCTGACTCCGCCATGAAATCCAAGACTTGATAGATTCCAAGAAAATACCTGACCCAGAAACAGAACAGCCTGACACACACAGAAACCCCTTACGCAATTACCGTGTCGTACCACCGCCAGCCTATATGATCAATTCTGGCCTCCCTGAAGACCTTGTCCTAAAATCCTTTCACCCTCTAGCCTTTTGTCTGGGAATCTGGGATAGTACTAGTGAATATGAGACTGAGCAGGGGAAAAACTTTTAGCTTGATTTCTCTAGCAGTGATGAGGAAGAAGTAAGGGGAATGACGCACATCGGTCGTTTTTACAATGATGTGGCAGAAAAGGGTTAGGAAGTTTTGACAGATGGTAGAGAAGTGGTTGAGACTGCAGAAAATACTGAGGGGGATATAGTGCTGAGGCAATTGAGGAAGACTAGAGCACAAGTGAGTATCTGGGAACTGTTATGTGCATCTCGGGAGCATAGGCAGGCTATGGTTGAGGCCTTGATCAAGATTGTGGTACCAGAAGACGCCAACCCTGCAATGTTTGTTGGATCCGTTCAGAAAGAAGCTTTGCATATATCTTTTTATGAGGATGAACTCCCGGCGGAGGGAAGGAATCATAGCAGGCCTCTATTTATCAGGGCTGAGGTGAGGGGCAAGAGAACTTCATGTGTGATGGTGGATGACGGTTCGGCCATCAATGTGTGCCCGCTGAAAATTCTGGCAAGATTGGGTATGAAAGCAACAGACTTGGACCCCTCCAGCATGACTGTTAAGGCTTATGATGACAGCAAAAGGGGAGTCGAGGGTACCTTTGTGGCTATGGTCAAGGTAGGACCGATTGAAAATGAGGTTGAGTTCACAGTACTAGACATCCCGGCTACTTTTGCCTTGTGTTGGGAAGGCCTTGGTTTCACAAACTTGGGGGCGTGCCTTCCACTTTACATCAGATGATCAAGTTCCCGTATGAGGGAGAAGTTGTTACCATCCGGGCTGAGTTAGATAATGTCGTGGCTGCCTTGGAGATACAACCTTTCACGAGGTTTCATGTGTCAGCTACTTTTGAGGAGTGGGTGGATCCTAGGGTGGCTAGGATTATGGAGAAAATGAAGTTTGAGCCGGGTAAAGGTTCAAAATTACCAGATTTCAGAGGACAGACTACTCGAAAAGGTTTGGGGTACAAGTCTGATGAAGAAAAACCAAAGGTCAAGAAAAAGGGCCTGAAACTGATGGAATGTTTTGTGAAAGCTTCAGGATATCAAGGGTAGCCTGAACCTGTGGAAGTTAATGGAATTGTGGTACCTGGGTTTGAGATCTTCGAGGATATGTTGGGTAAGAAGCTGATAGTTGAAGAAATTGTGGGAAAGAAGAGAGAATGGGAGGAGGAAGAACTACTGAAGTTAGAGAGCCTGACTCTGGGAGAGGACGAAAAGCCTGAGGAAGACCTGATTGCAGAGGTGATTGCAGAGGAAGAAGTGTCTATAGATGATGAAGACATTTACCTTCCTGATTGTTTGAATGTACTTCCGCATTATCCAATAATAAAGACATTTCTTTTGCTTACTTGCCTGAGTCATTTCCATTTACTCGGTACGAATCAAGCATATTTGACATCAGTTCAGCCAGAACTACTGCATTTAACTTGGGTACGCTTGAGAACCCCAGAGAAATTCTGATTGCAAGTGAAGTTACCTCCGAAGAGAGGGAGAAACTAGAAGAAGTGTGTTGGTTAGATATGCCAAAGTGTTTGCTTGGTCCTATGAGGACATGCCTGGGGTAGACAGAAACATTGCCCAGCACACAATACCAACTTATCCGAATATGAGGCCAGTAAAACAGAAACTCCGACAGATGAGGCCAGAATAGGCTGAGAAAGTCAGAGAGGAAGTTAAGAAACAGATAGATGTGGGGTTCTTGGAAGTAGTAAAGTATCCCGAGTGGTTGGCTAATATAGTGTCAGTGCCAAAGAAAGACAGGAAGGTCAGAATGTGTGTAGACTACAGAGATCTCAACAAGGCTTATTCGAAAGATGATTTTTATCTGCCGCATATAAATGTTCTGGTTGATAGTGCGGCTTTATCTACTATGTATTCATTTACAGATGGATTTTCAGGTTACAATCAGGTTTTCATGGCTGAGGAAGACAAACATAAGACTGCATTTGTTACTGAGTGGGGTATTTATTGTTACAAGGTTATGCCGTTTGGGCTTAAGAATGCGGGGGCTACTTATCAGCGGATGGCCACTACACTTTTCCACGACTTGATGCACAAAGAGATTGAGGTGTATGTGGATGACATGATGGTAAAATCAGAGACAAGAGTTGGGCATATTGAAGCACTGGAAAGGTTCCTTCAGTGAGTTGACAGATACAACCTGCGGTTAATCCCAAGAAATGTGTGTTTGGGGTGACATCAGGGAAATTGCTTGGTCATACAGTAGGAATGGGCGGAATAGAGGTAGACTCCGAAAAGATCAAGGCAATCACAGAAATGCCTGCCTGCACCGAAAGAAAAAGAAGTCAGAGCATTCTTGGGAAAGATTCAGTACATCAGTCGGTTCATCGCCAAGTTGACATCAGTATGTGAGCCTATCTTCAAACTGTTGAGAAAAGATTAGCCAGTGAGATGGAATGAACAGTGTCAGACAGCCTTCGACAAAATCAGAGAGTACTTGGTAAAGCCTCATGTATTGAAACCTCCGAGACCGGGCAGACCTTTGATATTGTATTTGGCTGTAGAATCAGAAGCACTAGGGGCAATGATGGTACAGCCAGATGAGACAGGGGTAGAACATGCAGTTTACTATCTGAGTAAGAAGATGCTCCCGTATGAGGCTCGATATCAGGAAGTAAGTAGAGAAGATTTGTCTTGCCGTGGTATGGGCTTCCAGAAAGTTGCGACATTACTTCCAGTCATACAAGATCCAGAGTAGTGGCAAAGGAGAATCCTCTGAATATCTTCATTCGGTGCCTTCACTAGTGGGAAAATTGGGCAGATGGTTGGTATTGCTGACATAGTTTGACATTGAGTATCTCACCTCCAAAGTGATCAAAGGGCGAGCAGTAGCAGAGTTTCTGGCATTGCAACCTGTTGAGGGGGATCAGTATAAGTTTGAATTTCGAGACGAAGAGATCCAAGCATTAACGGTCAGAGATGGAAAATGTATTTCGACGGAGCAGTGAATTACAAGGGAGCCGGAATTGGGATCGTGATAGTGACCCCCGAGGGAGAGACTTTACCTTTGGCCAAGAGGTTGACATTCAGAGTGACTAATAACATGGCCGAGTATGAAGCATGTGCTTTTGGTTTGACAGCATTGATAGCCTTGAAGGTCGGGAGTGTGGAAGTCTACGGAGACTCTATGTTGGTGGTCCAGCAGATGCGAGGAGAATGGGAATTGAAAGAAGAACGGTTGAAACCTTACCTCTTTCACCTCAGAAAGTTGGCACAGGTTATCCCCGAGTGTAAGTTTCAGCACTTACCGAGAGAAGAGAATCAAATGGCAGATGCATTGGCTACGCTCGCAGTAACTTGGGAAAATCCAGAAAAGTTAGTGATGAGACCGTTGATACTGACAACAGCAAGTAGACCTATTTATGAGATAGAAAGAATTCTGGAAGTTGAGGTCGACGACGGTAAACCTTGGTAATATGACATTCAGAGGTATCTGGAACATGGTGAACTCCCAGAGGGGCAGGCAGCAGAAAAGACAGAATAGCCATTCAGAAGTTAGCTTCCCAGTATGTGACTTTGAAAGGGGAACTGTACAATAGGCAAGCAAACGGTATTCAGTTGAAGTGTTTGAGAAAGAAGAAGCTCAGCATGTAATGGAAGAAGTACACGCCGGGGTATGTGGTCCGCACATGAACGGGTTGAATCTGTCCCGCAAGATAGTGAGACAAGGTTTTTATTGGTCAACCATGGAAACAGACTACGCGAAGATGGTGAAGCACTGTCATGACTATCAAGCACATGGTAATTTGAATCACTTGCCGCACACAGAGTTGCACGGGTTGTCAGAGCCGTGGCCTTTCTCAGCATGGGGAATTGATATGATTTGAGAAATTCGACCGAATGCATCGAATGGGCATCGCTTCATAGTAGTGGCAGTAGATTACTTCTCGAAGTGGGTGGAAGCCGAATCATTCTGCAATGTTACAGCAAAAGATATGGCAAAGTTTATAGCTCGGAACCTCATTTTTCGGTATGGTATGCCGCATCATGTAGTGACAGACAACGAGGTTCAGTTTCAAGGAGAGACGAAGGCAATGTTATAGAGGTACGGGATAGGCCACCACAAGTCATCACCGTACAGGCCGCAGGCAAATGGGGCAGTTGAGGCAGCCAACAAGACTATAAAGACGATTTTGGCCAAGATGACAGAAAATTGCAGAGATTGGGCCGAGAAATTACCGTATGCTTTGTGGGGGTACAGAACATCAGTAAGAATAGCAACAAGGGCCACACCTTACTCTTTGGTCTATGGAATGGAAGCAGTATTGCCAGTAGAAGTGGAAATACAGTCTATGAGGGTATTAGCAGAGGCAGGATTACCGGAACAGGAGTGGGCCGCACAGAAGTTTGATCCGTTAGCACTATTGGATGAGAAGAGAATAAAGTCTTTGTATCACATGCAGTTGTATCAGAAGAGACTGGCCCGAGAATTCAACAAGAAAGTATGCCCCACTAAGATCAGAAATGGTGATTTGGTACTTAAGTAGTCGAGGCCGTCGACGACAGACCCGAGAGGAAAATTCAGACCTAACTGGAAGGACCTTACATAATGCAGAAGGTAATGGGAAATGGAGCAGTGAAGCTATCAGACTTGGAGGGGAACGAGTTCACCGAGCCGATCAACGTAGACAGATTGAAGCAATACTTTGCCTGAGGGAGAGAAGACCGAGCAGTCACCACGGGAATTGGCAGAAGACCTAACCCAACGGAATAAGAAAATCATTCATGCATACACGTAACATGGAATGGAAGCAGTATTGCCGGTAGAAGTGGAAATACAGTCTATGAGGGTATTAGCAGAGGCAGGATTACCGGAACAGGAAATGGCCGCACAGAAGTTTGATCAGTTAGCACTATTGGATGAGAAGAGAACGAAGTCTTTGTATCACATGCGTTGTATAATCAGAAGAGACTGGCCCGAGCATTCAATAAGAAAGTACGCCCCACCAAGATCAGAAATGATGATTTGGTACTTAAGCAGTCGAGGCCGTCGACGACAGACCCGAGAGGAAAATTCAGACCTAACTGGGAAAGACCTTACATAGTGCAGAAGGTAATGGGAAATGGAGCAGTGAAGCTATCAGACTTGGAGGGGAACGAGTTCACCGAGCCGATCAACGTAGACAGATTGAATCAATCAATTTGCCTGAGGGAGAGAAGACCGGCAGTCACCCGGGAATGGGTGGAAGAAGACCTAACCCAACGGAATAAGAAAATCATTCATGCATACACGTAACATTGTATTCTCTTCGTGTTGTTTTTGTTTTGTGTTCGCAGATTCGAAGAAAAGAAAGGAAAAAGCGGCAGAAATGAGCCGAGCATCGTCAGCGCAATTTCAGTTTTTGGGATGAGTCCCAAGGGCGAGGCCCATATCAGCTTGGGGGCGAGGCCCATATCATTTCGGCTTGGGGCGAGGCCCATATCAGCTTGAGGGCGAGGCCCCGTTGTCAGTTGTAGTTCCGTGTCGAGGTGCCCACTACATCATCAGTTCGAGGGCGAGGTCCTTATTGTCAGCGGTGTTGGGTCGAGGTGCCCCCGTTGTCAGTTGTAGTTCCGGGTCGAGGTGCCCACTACATCATCTGTTCGAGGGCGAGGTCCCTATTGTCAACGGTGTTGGGTCGAGGTGCCCCCATTGTTGGTTGCAGTTATTGGGATGCGTCCCAGGATCGAGGTCCACTGCAGCACAAACTCAGCTCGAGGAAGCAGCCGAGCCAGGTAAGTGAAAATGCATTGCATAACTTTGATAGAATTGTTCAAAGTCACACACTGCACAAGTCCCATCAAAGTGGGGGTGAC
>SKCR01012382.1:0-12776 GCA_019454045.1 Zanthoxylum bungeanum
CATCTATAGACACTTCTTCCTCTGCAATCAGGTCCTTCCTCAGGCTTTTCATCCTCTCCCAGAGTCAGGCTCTCCAACTTCATCAACTCTTCTTCCCAATTCTCCGCTTCCACAGCTTTTTAATCAGTGGTTTTTCACCCAACAAATCCTGGAAGATCTCAAATCCAGGTACCACAATCCCATTAACTTCCACAGGTTCTGGCTCCCCTTGATATCCTGAAGCTCACAAAACATTCCATCAGTTTCAGGCCCTTTTTCTTGACCTTTGGCTTTTCTTCATCAGACTTATACCCCAAACCTTTCCGAGTGGTATGTCCTCTGAAATCTGGCAACTTTGAACCTTCACCCCGTTCAAACTTCATTTTTCTCATGATCCTAGCCACCCTAGGATCCACCCATTCCTCAAAGTAGCTGACACCTGAAACCTTGTGAAAGGTTGTATCTCCAAGGCAGCCACAACATTATCTACCTCAGCCCGGATAGTAACACTTCTCCCTCCAAACGGGAACTTGATCATCTGATGCAAAGTGGAAGGCACGCCCCCAAGTTTGTGTGAACCAAGGCCTTCCCAACAATAAGGCAAAAGTGGCTGGGATGTCCAGCACTGTAAACTCGATTTCATCTTCAATAGGGCCTACCTTGACCATAGCCACAAAGGTACCCTCAACTCCCCTTTTACTGTCATCATAAGCCTTAATAGTCATACTGTAGGGGTCCAAGTCTGTTGCTTTCATACCCAATCTTGCCAGAATTTTCAACGGGCACACATTGACGGACGAACCGTCATCCACCATCACACATGAAGTTTTCTTACCCCTCACTTCGGACCTGATAAATAGAGGCCTATTATGATTTCTCCCTTCCGGCGGGAGTTCATCCTCAGAAAAAGATATCTGCAAAGCTTCTTTCTGAACTGACCCAACAAACATTGCAGGGTTGGCGTCTTCCGGTACCACAATTTTGCTCAAGGCCTCAACCATGGCCTGCCTATGCTCTCGAGAAGCACATAACAGTTCCCAGATACTCACTTGTGCTCTAGTCTTCCTCAATTGCCTCAGCACTATATCCCCCTCAGTATTTTCTGCAGCCTCAACCACTTCTCTACCATCTGTCAAAACTTCCTTACCCTTCTCCGCCATATCATTGTAAAAATGACCACTGCGCGTCATTCCCCTCACTTCTTCCTCGTCACTGCTAGAGAAATCAAGCCAAAAGTTTTTCCCCTGCTCATCTCATCTTCACTAGTACTATCCCAGATTCCAAGGCAAAAGGCTTGAGGGTGGAAGGATTTTAGGACAAGGTCTATGGGAGGCCAGAATTGATCATATAGGCTGGTGGCGGTACGGCGCGGTAATTGGGTAAGGGGTTTCTGTGTGTGTCAGGCTGTTCTGTTTCTGGGTTAGGTATTTTCTTGGAGTCTATCAGGTCTTGGATTTCATGGCGGAGTCGGGCGCAATTGTCAGTTTCATGGCCCTTTTGTTGGTGAAATTGACAGTAAGGCTTAGGTTATAATGTGATGGTAGGGGATTGGGTAATAGTTTGGCTTCCAAGGGTTTTAAAAGCCCTTGCCTCTTCAGTTTCTCTAGAAAACTGCCGGTTCCGGATAGCGGCAATCTCAGCAGAAACGGGCTTTGCTCCCGATGTTCCCCCAATGGGCCTCCTGTTCAGACCATAGAATTTTCTATTCTCGGCCTTTTTTTCCTCAATATCCATGACAGTTTCCCTCAATTGCCGAAAGTCTGCAATCATGGAGGTCATCCTCCTCAACTTCCCATAGATGGAGGGCTTGGTGCCCTTGATGATCATTTTAATCTAATCCTTCTCCGAGGGCCTAGTCTGCATTTTCAACAACTGACCCCTCCATCGGTCCACGTACTCCTTAAAACTCTCCTCCGATTTCTGCTTAACATTCTCCAGATCGCGGAGTGACAGATCGATCTCTATGTCAGTGACATACTGCTTCAGGAAAACATCAGCCAACTCCCTCCAATCTTCCTTCACTTTCTTTCCAAACTGTGGTACCACACCACGGGAGCTCCCTCGAGCGACATTCCAAACATTTTCTGCACTTGGCGCTGAGACAGGCCAACTGAACTCATGACTGATACAAACTGTCGGAGATGCACCCTTGGATCCCCATTCCAGTTAAACTTAACCATATCAGGCATCTTGAACTGTGCCGGCAACTGTTCCTCGAAAGTCAGTGTGTCATAATCCAGCAAATCCTCATTCTTACCCCTTATCTTGTGGGTAACCGACTCAACCTGATCCCGAAGTTTCTGTAACTCTGCCTGAGACCCAGATACTCTGCCTGCTGCATACTTCTACCATATCATCATCAAAATCGGGGGTATCATCCCCCAATATGTTCGGAGATTCCTCTGCCTCACATCCCCAGAATTAACCCCGGCACGAGACCCAGCTATACCAGCCATAGCAGTAGTCAAAGCTTGCAACTGTTCAGTGATCTTGGCGAGACCGTTCTCTAACTGATCCATACGGGACACCTCATTATCGGATTCACTCATACTTGTTCTTTTAGTGAGTCTTGTCCATTCTCTAACCCAAACGGTATCTATGATGTCTTTTTGAGACATAGATGGTGTTAACATGATATATGTATGTATGAGGTGCATGAGATGCATGTAACATATATAACATACTAAATCAAATAACTCTCACAACAAATCGGCCCGTTATCATTTTAGAATCTTTCGGGCTAATTGTCATAGGAGTGAACCCATCCCAGTTTAAATGGGCCAATGAGTTCACATCTCATGACAAAGTGCCCGACTAAATCCAAATGGTAACGTTCCGACACAATCACAAAGTGGCCCATCAATCACTTAGAAGCCTTTGGCCCAATAGTCATGAAATACGTTCTTGTCCCAGTTTAAATGGCCCAACAAGCCCTTATCCCATGACAAATGGTCCAAATGGATCCAAACGACGATGTTCCCCAAACACAAGCATAGAAGAAAGATGATGCAAACATGACATAAATTTCTACATAATGGCCTATCAACATTTCAGAAGCTTTGGCCTAATAGTCATAAGGTGCGAACTTGCCCCAGTTTAAATGGCCCAGCAAGCCCGCATTTCTGACAATAGTCCAACTGCATCCAAATGAGGATGGTCCACAAGCACATATTCAAGGAAATAATTGTTACTTTAGCCAACCCGGTCTATGGGTGGGTTAGCAAGAGTATAGACAAAGGCTCTCACCGGCGAAGGATGGCCCACAACTAGGTCTCCCCACTCAAGGGTTCGAGCAACCAAGTGAGCGCACCCTTTTTTATACACTAAGGTACGTGCCAATGAGCTATGGTGTGTGACGGACTGTCAAATGGATTTCCCGTTGTAGATTCCCCAGAGGGAAGGTGGAGCGAGGCTCACTTAAATACCCAAGCCTCTTAGGCTCTTATCGCTGTGTAGGATAAACAACGAGTAGATTGGCTATCTAGGTGCCTTCACAACTTTTCCTTCTAGAAAGGTAGTGAATGAAGGAAGACACCAAACCATTACCTAGCCTCAAAATGCCTTTGATTAAACCTTCACTTTATCCACTATAGACACGGTCAATTAAAACATAAATCCAAATATCACAAGACAATATTTCGGGGCCGATTCTCTATCCCCAGTGGATTCGCCAGACTGTGGGAACACAGAAACTGGGCGACGCATGCTGTCCCGGGCTCGCGGCCTGGTCGGGAGTACGAAGTAGCCACGGGGGACTAAACCGGAGAATAATGGAGTCGCCACCCCGGTGTGAACCGGGAAAATGAGATTTAAGGCCGCACTCACCCCTCGCAAGGGAAGACCTCAAACCGTTGGGTTCGGAATGGTCCTTACTTATGCCACTTGTAATGAAAGGATTTATATGATAATTAATCAGGCTTAAGTAACACTTATTTCTAAGAATATCATGCTTCTAAATCCACATACATACATCAACAAGTTCATCTAAATTTATATGTAACACATATTCGAATTTGCATACAGCCTATTTGCATGTAATCTATGTCTCAATTTACATACATAAGGATTGTCATACGGCAAGCATACAAGTTAATGAACGCATTGGTGGACACAGAACGCAAACAAATAGCATTCTTACTAGCATGCATATTAAGAAAAGATATTTAAGCGCATAACAGAAATAGACAACTAGAGAGGTAATACAAATGCATAACGTAAGAAAAAAGAACTATGTGCTAAGATGGACATGTCGTAATGTGATGCAAGAGGATCTGTTTACCGTGGGCATTCGTGCAGCGTTCGTAGACGCGTTCGAACGGTAAACAGAAGGTTGAGGTTCTCATCGAGTAGCGTTCGTAAACGTGTTCGAACGGAAATGAAACAGAATGCTCACGTTCGTATGGCGTTTATGAACGCGTTCGAACAAAAATGAAACAGATTACTCAGTTCGTATGGCATCGTGAACGCATTCGAACAGAAATGAGACCTGATGCATGATAAGGCAAAATGCTGCGCGTTCGAGTTGCGTTCGTAAACACGTTTGAACGAGAACAGACCTGATGCATGAAATGGGACGCAATACATAAATGGCGAATAGTACAAAGCGAGGCGCGGCAAAGCATCGTGGTAAAGGGCTTAAACCTTCCCCCTAGAGATCTTTCATTCCACTTGCTAAGCCCATGCGCTCGATCACATCATGCATGCAAACATAAAGACAATCATATCAAACTAAGTATGCCCGATTGAACACATCTTACATCCAATCCGAACACACATCCACCGGCGCGGCAAAGCATCGTGGTAAATGGCTTTAACCCCTTCCATAAAGGAGTCTTTCATTCCACTTACTAAGCCCATGCGCTCGATCGCATCATGCATACAAACATAAAGACAATCATATCAAACTAAGTATGCCCGATTGAAACATCTTACATCCAACCGAACACACATCAACCGCGCGACAAAGCATCGTGGTAAAGGGCTTAACCCCTCCCCATAAGGGATCTTTCATTCCACTTACTAAGCCCATGCGATTGAAACATGCATAAAAAGATAAAGACAATCATATCAAACTAAGTATGCCCGATTGAACACATCTTACATCCAACCGAACACACATCAACCGGCGCGACAAAGCATCGTGGTAAAGGGCTTTAACCCCTCCCCATAGGGGATCTTCATTCCACTTACTAAGCCCATGCGCTCGATTGAATCATGCATAAATAAGCAACATACAGAATTCAAGTGACGAAAAATAAATAAACCAAAGCAACACAAAACAAAAAAGGGTGCCGTTTACTCAAGCGGTATGTGGAGTTGTGTCCCGAGTACAGATCATATTACCGTCCATTCAGAATCGGCTATGAAATTTATGTCGGGTTTCCATCCGATATACCGTGAGAGTTGACACATCTCTCATTTATTCCACAGCCACAACATACAACATCTCATAATTCATGCATATTTATCTACTCAAGGCCACAATATGCATTTCACATGACAATCATGCAAGTAATATTTAATAAATAATACAAAAAAAACGAGTGTGAAAGATACCCTCAGGTCTAACCTTTTTGCCAACTTCAGGCTTGCGTTTCACGGACGTCGGAAGGGTACAACTCCTCAACTTCTCCGGTTCACTGGTATAGCGTCCTAGCTCACCGCTTTGCATTTTGCTTGCGGTTTGAACTCCGTTCTGCTACTGTTCGGCCTCGTTTTGCTGCTCACTGTTCAGGTCACCTGTTTGATGTTTAACGGACTGTTCCAAGTCTTTGTGTGGGTTCTTAGTGTAGTCTTGTGTGATTATTTTAAGAATATGGATGCAGTGTTTTATGTTATTACTTTAAGGTTTTAGGGAAGGTTTTAAGTGTGTTTACTGCTGTTTTAGGGGTTAAATTACTGCTGTTTGGGCGTGTAAGACAGTGCAGTTTTAGGTTCACTACAGTTTGGTTTTTGGTTATAATTTTCGGTGGATGGGGGAATGGCTGGTGGCTGCTGTATAGGGTGGTTTCGGTGGCTTTAGGATATAAAGACTTGTTATTTCGGTTATGGAGGGGTTAAGGAGGGTGATGTGTTCGGCTATGGAATGGAGGAGATGAAAAGAATATTTTTTTTGTTACTTATTCTTATATTGGTGTGAATGGAGAGATATGTGTGCTTTGGTTATTGAAGGAGGTGTAGGAGAGAAATTGTTTTTACTTCTTTATGCTATTACCATGAATGATGTTGTGTGAAGGAGAGGATGGCTTTGGTTGGGGGTTGTTTATTTAGAGAAGGGTTAGGGCTTCACCTTGTCTCACAAGGAAGGGATTTGGTGCATTAAAGGAGGATTTGATTTGGTGTTGAGCAAGGAAAGTCAAAGATTGAGGGGGGACAAATCTTGGCTATATAGGAAGTCAAAATATTTAATTGGTTATGATTGATTTTAATTAGGCATGACATCTTTTAATTTAGTATGTGATTTGTTTAGTTAGGAATTTAATATATTTGATTTATCTTCATTAGGTATGATTATTATTTTGTGTTTTATTTAATTGGTAAATGGTTTAAATATTTTATTTAATATTTAATGTTTAATTTAATTAAATTGGGATGTGTTTTATGGGCTTTGGGGCTAATTGGGCTGGGGTGTGAGGTAGCAGCAAAACCAGAAACACCGACGCCGTTCGAATGCCACACGAACGTCCGCAATTTGCCTGATGTTCAAACGAAATAACGAACGCAGCACTAATGAAGACAGTGAGCTTGTGAAATAAACTTGATGACGTACTTATTCTGAATTTCCCCTTCCGACCTCCGTTTCCCGCAATATCCTTAGCTAAAAAGGTAGTGCCTCCAACTGAGACTCATCATCGGGTTTCACATGCAAAAATGCAATGCCTACAATGCCCCAAGGGCAGATACAAAACATAGGTTCCAAGGGGCGAAAAGGTGACTTTCGTCCCATTTCCGACTCATAGGTCGATCTCTCCTGAAGTTAGTCTCCTGCTAATCAGCAAATCCGGCACATTAGTACATATGTGAGTACCATATCCAGAATCAAAAATCCAATTTTTAAAATCAGTAGTGGACATGTTTATAACAAACATATCTGAATCTGGAGCCTTGCCCGCCTTCACTTCCTTCATGTATGCCTTGTACTCACGGCAGTCACGTTTCTAGTGACCCCGTTTGCCACAGTGTAGGCAGACATCTTGGGATATTGTAGACAACAGAATTTGGGCGACGTTGTTCTAGGCTCGCGGCCTAGTTGGGAGTACGAAATAACATGGAGTCGCCACCCGGTGTGAACCGGGACAAAGGTTTAAGGCCGCACTCACCCCTCGCAAGGGAAGACCTCAAATCATTGGGTTCGGAATGGTCCCTTACTTATGTCACTTGTGATGATATGATTTATGCAATAAACTAACCGAATCTATTCAACATTCATGCTCAAGGGTACTTAGATCTAACATGCTTTCATCCAAATAACTCCACGCAATATAACACAACAAGCATATTGAACCATTAAACCAAAGTAAACAAATAACTAATTAAACATAAACATAACTAAACGAAACATCATGCATAAAGAATGAAGAAACAACATGCCTAAATAACACAATCATGCTTTGAAAATTGAATAACAAGACTAAATTAAATCATGCTTAAAAATAATAAATAACGACCTAGAACTACAACATGCTCAAATAAAAATTTGGATGAGACGAGATATGTGTATCTTAAGTGGTACGTGGCGTTGTATCCCGAGTGCAGACCGTAATACCATCCATTCGAAATCAGCTACGGAATTTACGTCCGGGTTTACATCCGATATACCACAAAAGGGAACACACATCCCGCTCATCCATAATCACATCATGCCTCAAATGACTCTCATGCAATAATATTTAAAATAAATAAATAAAACGAAAGAAGATAAGTAAGAAGGTGCCCTCAGGTCTAACCTCTTTTGTTGTCTCAACGAAAGGGCGTTACACATCCGTTGGAAGGGTGAATGATCCGCAACTCTTGGTTCACCAACTCAACGTCTTTCTTCGCTGTTTTGATGTTCGGGCTGCTGCTTTTACTCAGTTTCGCTGCTGTTTTGTTTTGTTGTATTTTCTGGTCGCTATTTTGGGGTAATTAAGGGACTGGTTTGTGCAGTTTTTTAGTGTAGTTTTAGGGTGGTTTTAGGGCAGTTTTGGGGTTAATTCGGGAGTTATATGCGTGTGAATTGGGCTGGTTTTGTTGGTGATTTAGCGTGAAGCAAAATGGGCTGATTTGATGGGTAAGTGTGTGCTGAGTGATCGTGAGTGATAGTTACGTGGAGAAGGCAGGCGAATGCAAGGTTATGGGGCTGTCAGACGTTTGGTTCGTGGCTGATTGAGTGGGTGAAGTAGGGTTGTGGCGTGAACATGTGGCTGATTAGCGTGGAGACGTGTTTGAGGATAGGTTAGTGATGTGGGCGTGAGTGTGTGCTGATGATGGGCGGCTTATGGTGAGGGACGTGTGGCTTGTGATGAGGCGTGAGTGTGTGCTGATGATGGGTGGCTTACGGCAAGGTCAGGGCAACGTAGATAAGGTTTGATGATTTGCTTGGGGTGTGAAGCAAAGTTTATTTTCTTTGTGTTTTCGTGAGGATTAGCCAGCCAGGGTTTGAATGTGTGGAGATGGGTTATTTTTATAGGCAAGGGGATGGGTTTTACCTTGTTGGGGAAGGAATAGGATTTGTGAGATATTCTTTTAATTAAAATGTGATAGGGGAAATTTTTAATTAAGGGTAGTGATTTGATTTTTTCTTTTTAGTTAAGGATATGATTTAGTTTAATTAGGCAAAGAATCCATGGGATTTATTTAATTGGTAGGTGATTTAATTAATTAGTAATGTGATTTATTTTAATTAGGAATGTCATTTATGGAATTTATTTTTGAATATTTTAATTTGGGAAATGAATTTTAATTGTGACATGTGTTTTATTTAATTTAATTGGATTTATTTAGTTTAGGGATGTGATTTAATTTAATTTAATTTAAGTTTAATTTAATTAGTTTTAATTTAATTTGTGACATGTATTTTAAAAGTTTTAATTATTTAATTTGTGAGATGTGTTTTAAATGTTTTAATTATTTTTTGATGTGATTTAATGGGTTTGGTGTGTTTAAAAACAGAGGTCCAACAAGCGAACCCGAAGCGAAACAAGCGAGTTAAATCTGACAAAATGCTAATTTCCAATTTTACCCTTCCAACGTCCGTTTCCCGCGGCTTTCACAACTAAAGAGGTAGTGTCTCCATACGAGACTCATCATCGGGCTGATATGCAAAAATGCAATGCCTACAGTCGCCCCCACTTTGATTGGACTTGTGCAGTGTGTGACAATGACAATCCTATCAAAGTACGTGCAATGCATTTTTACTTACCTGGCTCGCCAGCTGTCACCTGGTCTGCCTGCTGTGCTGAGTTGATAATGCTAAACCTCGTACCTAGGGCGTCGCGGTTGCGTCTCCGTACCTAGAGTGCCGCAGTGATGATGTTGGTTGTCTGGATGCTAACCCCGTACCTAGGGGTCGCAGAGTGACGTCTCTGTACCTAGAGAGCCACAAATGTCTGAATAATCCACATGCCGTACCTGGCGTGCTAACCCCGTACCTAGGGCGTCACTGTGGTCTGAATGCTAACCCCGTACATAGGGTGTCGTAGTGACGTCTCTGTACCTAGAGAGCCACAAAATGTCTGAATAGTCCACATGCCGTACCTAGCGTGCTAACCCCGTACGTAAGGCGTCGCTGTGGTCTGAATGCACCCGTACCTAGGTGTCGCGTGCAGTGACGTCTCCATACCTAGAGAGCCATAAAATGTCTGAATAGTCCACATGTCGTACCTGGCGTGCTAACCCCGTACCTAGTCGTCGTTGTTGTCTGAATGCTAACCCCGTACCTAGGGTGTCGCAGTGACGTCTCTGTACCTAGAGAGCCACAAAATGTCTGAATAGTCCACATGCCGTACCTGGCGTGCTAACCCCGTACCTAGGGCGTCGCTGTAGTCTGAATGCTAACCTCATACCTAGGGTGTCGCAGTGACGTCTCCGTACCTAGATAGCCACAAATGTCTGAATAGTCCACATGCCGTACCTGGCGTGCTAACCCCGTACCTAGGGCATCGATGTGGTCTGAACGCTAACCTCGTACCTAGGGTGTCACGGTGACATCTCTGTACCTAGAGAGCCACAAATGTCTGAGTGCTAACCCCATACCTAGGGTGTCACGGTGACGCCTCCGTACCTAGAGTGCCACAAATGTCTGAATGCTAACCCCTTACCTAGGGTGTCGCGGTGACGTCTCCGTACCTAGAGAGCCACAAATGTCTAAGTGCTAACCTCGTACCTAGGGTGTCGCGGTGACGTCTCCGTACCTAGAGAGCCACAAATGTCTGAATGCTAACCCCGTACCTAGGGTGTCGCGGTGACGCCTCTGTACCTAGAGTGCCATAAATGTTTGAGTGCTAACCCCGTACCTAGGGTGTCGCGGTGACGTCTCCGTACTTAGAGAGCCATAGATGTCTGAATGCTAACCCCGTACCTAGGGTGTTGCAGAGTGATATCTCCATACCCGGAGTGCCGTACCTGGCTGATCTGATATCTCCATACCCGGAGTGCCATACCTGGCTGATCTGACATCTCCATACCAGGAGTGTCGTACCTGGTTGATCTGATACTGATGTCTCCATACCCGGAGTGCCATACCCGGAGTGCCATACCCGGAAACACTGATGCTGATAATGATGTGGGCCTCGCCCCCAGAGTGCCATACCCGGCGTGCCATTCTCGGCGTGTCCATTCCCGGACAATATCTCCATTCTCGGAGTGTCATTCCCAGCGTGCCATTCTCGGCGTGCTCATTTTTGAGCTGTCCATTCCCGGACTATATCTCCATTCTCGGAGTGCCATTCCCGGCGTGCCATTCTCGGCGTGTCCATTCTCGGACTATATCTCTATTCTCGGAGTGCCATTCTCGGCGTGTCCATTCCCGGACTAAACTGATCTGATGTAATGTGGGCCTCGCCCCCAGAATGCCATACCCGGCAGAAACTGATCTGATGTAATGTGGGCCTCGCCCCCAGAATGCCATACCCGGCAATGCTGATACTGATGTAATGTGGGCCTCGCCCCCAGAATGCCATACCCGGCAAGACTGATACTGTTGTAATGTGGGCATCGCCCCCAGAATGACATACCCGACAAGACTGATACTGATAAAGATGTGGGCCTCGCCCCCAGATTGCCATACCCGGCAAGACTGATACTGATGCTAATACGGGCCTCGCCCCAAACTGATGCTGATGTGGGCCTCGCCCTAAACTGATGCTGATGTGGGCCTCGGCCCTGGGATTCATTCCAAATTCTGATGACATGGGCCTCGACCCTGAGATTCATTCCAAATTCTAAAGACGTGGGCCTCGGCCCTGGGATTCATTCCAAATTCTGAAGATGAGGGCCTCGGCCTTGGGATTCATTCCCTGGATTCAATCCAAATTCTGACGACGTGGGCCTCGGCTTTGGGATTCATTCCCTGGATTCATTCCAAATTCTGATAAGGTGGTCCTCAGCCCTGGGATTCATTCCCTGGATCCATTCCAAATTCTGACTATGTGGGCCTCAGCCCTGGGATTCATTCCCTAGATTCATTCCAAAATCTGACGATGTGGGCCTCAGCCCTGGGATTCATTCCCTGGATTCATTCCAAAATCTGACGATGTGGGCCTCAGCCCTGGGATTCATTCCAAATCTGACAATGTGGACCTCGACCCTGGGATTCATTCCTTGAATTCATTCCAAATTCTGACGTCGTGGGCCTTAGCCCTGGGATTCATTCCAAATTCCGACGTCATGGGCCTCAGCCTTGGGATTCATTCCGTGGATTCATTCCAAAATTCTGATGATGTGGGCCTCAGCCTTGAGTTGATACTGATGTGGGCTTCGCCCTAAAACTGAAACTGATGTGGGTCTCAACCTTGGGACTCATTCCCGAAACTAATACTGATGTGGACCTCGCCCTGGGACTCATCCCCCAAATCTGATACTGACACTGATGTGGGTCTCGACCCTGAGACTCATCCCGAAATCTGATATTGATGTTGTGGGCCTCGCCCCCAAGCTGATACTGATAGGGGCCTCTTCCTGAACTTATAGTGATATGGGCCTCGCCCCTGAACTGATATTGATATGGGCCTCGCCCTAAACTGATACTGATATGGGCCTCGCCCCCATGCTGACTCTAATGTGGGCCTCGCCTCATGCTGATACTGATATGGGCCTCACCCCAAACGGATACTGATGTGGGCCTTGTCCCCATGCTGATACTGATATGAGTCTCAGCCCTGGGACTCATCCCCAAAACTACTACTCGTATTTGCTGATTCTGGTTGGCTTGTCTTTGCCGCTTTCTCTTTTTCTTCTTTGAAACCTGTGAAAAACAAAACAAACACAAAAAAGAATGCAAAATATGTTACGTGTATACATGCATGCAGTCATGAGACTAGAGAGAAGGCCGAGCAATCACCTGGAGAACTGGCGGAAAACCTAACCCAGCGGGATAGCTGGCGGAAAACCTAACCCAGCGGGATAGGAAAATCATTCATGCATGCATGTATACACGTAACATATTTTGCATTCTTTTTGTGTTTGTTTTGTTTTTCACAGGTTTCAAAGGATATGTACTAACAGTGCAAAACTTATTTAGAATAAGGTTCCATATAAATCTGTTTGACAGATATCGTATAGGATATGAACAGGAAAGAAACGAGGTTTCTCATTCCTGA
>SKCR01012383.1:0-12699 GCA_019454045.1 Zanthoxylum bungeanum
TTATGTTCACTACTAGTATAAAATTGGATTTTAAATATTTAGTGTGGTACATAAAATATATATATTGATGTTCAGAATCCGTTTTGAACAGGATACTGACTCGTTGAGAGTTTATCTACGAATTGGATCGGGACGAAAGTCGATGTTTTAACCGTATATAGCCAAATTTAGGAACTACCTTGGGTATTTACCTAAATTTGGAAACTGTTAATAATATACTAGTTTGACTAGAAACATTATCTCTATATCGCGTATAACCCGCTGCAGGTGTACCTTTATATTCTAGAACACTAAAGTGTTTCATTATATAAAGATGATATTGAGATAAACACATTAGATGTGAATAACAGAATTTATATTTTGAATATAAATATACTCTACTAATATAACATGACAAATAAATAGCTCAAACTGATTTGATCAGTTAGAAACTTAAATGGGCATAGTTGTTAAGACACTATCAAACAAGACTCGTATATCCGCACTTTTGAAGAGCGGGTACCCAGACTAATTTGATTCCATTCAAATAAAGTCTACGAATCTAGTTTATTGGGCAAAGTGCCTAAAACACATTTACTTGGTAAAAGTGTAATGCCACTGATCTGTTAGCCCTAGTTCATAGTGAAGCAAGTGGGCCCATGTCTAGCTAGGCTAGATATGGATATGAATATTTCGTGACCTTTACGGATGTGGCATCGCGTATGGTTATTGTTTCTTTGGAAACACAAATCGGAAACTTTTAAGTTTCGACACGAAATAGACAATAGATCGGCTAAAGTATAAACCGTCGCGGTAAAAATGTAATGGAAAATACTTAAGCAATAAGTTTCTAGCATACTTGAAAGAGTATAGTATTCTTTCAAATGAGGACTCCTCCCTGAACACGTCAGTTTGACGGTGTGTCCGAACAGGATTAATCGAATTTTGTTGACATGATAAGGTTAATCCTGAGTCGCTCTGAGCTACCATTTCCTTCAACGGATAAGCTTTAAACAGTGCAAGAACTTATTTTGAATTAGGTTCCATATAATCTGTTTGACAAATATCATATTAGATATGAACAGGAAAAGAAACTGGGTTTCACATTTCTGAAAATATTGGGAATGCTAGGCATATTTTGATGATACCAAACTAAAACCCAAATAGGATAAGTGCCAATTGTAGGTCATCCTAGGGATACCATAAGTATTGTACTTACACCTCACAAGAGAACAATTAGATTGTTGCTCACCATGCATTTTCCTAAGAGGAATACCCGATATGCAGTGGTAAGTGGGAGGATAGTAAAACTCGATGAAAATCGGAGTAATACTAGTCAAAGGCACCGAACCTTAATGTAACATAAATAGTTCATCAAGGATGAAACTATTACTATTAATCTTCGAATACACAAGACCATCCTAGTCGGAGAGTCAGAAAACAACCTGTGGTATGGGTTTCTGATCTCACCTCATAAAGATGTCTATCTTATTGAGGAATACCAACTGACTACATATGAAGAAGTGATACAGGTATCGACTCCCTATTATGGCAAAGTGCCATGAGTCCGAAGTGGATTCCATGTATATCAACCAGTTTGGATACTAGTTGATGTACCACAAGGCATTGTGCCTAATGGTACTATATAAGTCTTCAAGGAAGACGTATATTGATGACAACATACCAACGTATAAAGCTAGGCTTTTAACGGAAATGTATCGTTATCAACATTGTGTTGATTACGATTCAACCTTTTACCTGTCGCCACGGTAAATCCATTTGGATAATGCTTGCTAATGATGCATGTTTCATTTATGAAATATGACAGCTTTACGGGAAAATCACTTTCCTGAAAAGGAAACCTTTTGGAGATGTGTACAACATCCTGTAGGTTTTGAACTAACTAGCAAACAAGTTTGGCGGGTTATTCGATCCATGTTTGGATTGAAGCAAGCATTAGGTTCTTGAATTATCGTTTTGATGTAATCATAATGATTTATGATTTATTCAAAACGAAATGATTCTTGTGTATATAAGAGGTTAGTGGGAGCGCACTGACAGTGGCTGTCCTATATAAAAATAATGATAATATGTCATTTCTTGGAAATTATATTCCCATAAAATAACTATCGGCGAAAGCTTGGCTTTCGAAATACTCTCTGAGAACCGTACATTGAAAAATGTACGAGACCTGGTGTCTCATACGCTTTGAGCTTATGGATTCACAACAGCCAATCCAAGTGAAAGTCACTAGATTGATGTTAAGAACATCCTTTAGTATCTTAGAGAACTAAGGATGCTGTCTTAGTCTATGGAGAAGGAGAACTTGAAGTGACTGGGGTCACTGTAGCGAGTTTCCTATAACCGATAAAGACGACTAAAGTCGCAACGGTACTATATAGTTTGAATAACGGTACAGTGAGCTGGAAATCTTCCAAGCAAGATACTGTTACCGAATAAACAACAAATGCGGGTTAATTGCAGCAGCTGAAGCAGCAATAGAAGCCATCTGGGTCAATAACAAATCTAATTAGATTAGATATGGTTCTGTTAGCAGCTGAGCTAGGCGTCAGCACAGGCTAAAGAATTAATGGTCTCATCAACGAACCAGATACATACTTCGACTATTCATCTGATCCGATCGGATCATACATCGTGGTGATGTGATGATCGAATAAATCGCATCAGACGATAATCATGAAAATCCACTGACGAAAGCTTTTCTCAACAGTTTGAGCCAACCGTACATAGTTCGGTGTCAGAGACTCGAGTGACTGGCTATAGGCCAAGTAATCCATCTCGTCTCTCTCTCTTCATCCCATCAAACTCACGCCAAAAACAAAGAAGAAAACAAAAAAACCCTAATCCTCCTGATATAACTCACGGCACGACATCTCTCTCTCAACATAAAAACACAAACTACAACCCTTAGCACCTTCACACTCTTCGGAACCCTTTCTCACTCTCGGCATTCACATAAACCCTAGCCTCCTCTCTTTTCGACACTCTCTCACTCACGACACTTTGAACCAAAAGAACCCTAGCTTATCCTCTAGACTTCTCTCTCTCACCTAGCTCTCTCTCGGCTCATTCTCTCTCACACACAGCCTGACTGAGCAGTCAACAAACCTAAACACAATTCCGTCACTTCTCTTCACTCATCACAAGACGACATAAGCACCATGCAGCCCTACACATAGCCACAAAACCTTGTAGACTCGGCAACAATAACCAATCACCGAGCAGCCTCTAAGCCATATTTACTGACCGACACACAGAATACACTCACACAAACAAAAAGACACTCATTCACAGCAATCAGAAGAAAACAAACCAATGCCACACGTCTATCCTCTCTCAACTTGACAACACGCCAACAGCCTTTCACTTAAATCATAAACAAAAACCATTTACTCTCTCTCAAAGCAACCCTCCACATGACCAACAAGTAACTGCCCACTAACCGATTAAACAACCAAAAAAATAAGCCCTGACCGAAAACAAAAACAAACAAAACCAGCCAACTCGTTACCAAAAATCAACGCACAAAATGGCCCCTAAACCGAGTCCAAAAAATAGTCCAAAAATCACCCAAAATAGTCCCCAAAACAGCTCGGAAATTGCCCAAAACAGCCTAGAAAACTGCCTAAAATCAGACCTCAAACCACCCAAAAATAACCTCCAAACAGTAGTAAAAACAGTCTAAAACAGTGACCGAAATAGCAGCAAAAATAGCAAAACAGTGGATAAAATGTTGAGCCAGTGAACCGGAAAAGTGACGGAACATTAACCCTTCCGACGACGACGTAACGTACTTCCGAGAAGCAACTTTAAGGTAAGACCTGATGGCAACCTTTGCTATTTATTTATCTTTTCAGTTAGTTATTGTTGGTTCATTCGCAAGCATCATTATGTTCCACGTCTATTTTCATTCATATTGGGTTGATGATTGTGTGCTAACTCTGGCGGTATATCGGATAAAAACCCATACGTAAATTTCGTAGCCGAATCTGAATGGACGGTAGTGCGGTCTGTACTTGGGATACAACTTCACGTACCGTTTGAGAAACTTTCAAGCGCTTGTTTCATTTTTTTATTTAATTTTTGTTCATTTCGTTTTATGTGTTTATTGTTTCGCTATTTATTTTCTACGTATTGCTTTATTTATCTACGCATTGTTAATCTAGTGTCCATGGGCTAATCACGTTGGATTAAAGGTCCTCCATTTGTGGGAAATGCCTAAAGGCTACCTTTACCACGATGTTTTGCCGCATCGGACGAAGTATACTTGATTGAATGTGAAATACGTTCAATCGGGCATACGAGGTCCCATATAGATGTTGGCCTTTGTCGCATCTCTTTTATTATTCCGTTATTTACTTTCAGCATGTTATTGCTTTATTTATTTATGTATTGTTATCTAGTACGCATGGGTTAATCATATGGGTTAAAGGTCATCGATTCGAGGGAAATGCCTAAAGGCTACCTTTACCGTGATGTTTTTGCCACGCCGGATGAAATATGCTTGATTGAATGTGAAATACGTTCAATCGGGCGTATGAGGTCCCATATAGATGTCGGCATTGGTCGCATCTCTTTTCATTCAGTTATTTACTTTCCATATGTTATTGCTTTGTTTATCCATGTATTGTTATCCTCGTGCGCATGAGCTAATCATGTTGGATTAAAGGTCCTCTATTCGAGGGAAATGCCTAAAGGCTACCTTTACCATAGTTTGCCGCGCCCTTCTTCTATTGATTTCGCTATTCATCTTTTTTAGTTGTTATTTTCCATCTTTCATTTTCGTATTCATGTCGTGTTAATGCTTGAGTGTTGCCTCTCGCGGTATATCGGATGGAAACCCATACTTAAATTCTGTAGCCGAATCCGAATGGACGGTAGTACGGTCTGTACTTGGGATACAAATCCACTACCGCTTGAGAAATATTCACGCATGTGTTTGTGTCATTTTAGATACCACTTTGGTAATCTCGTTCGAACGCGTTCTCAAACGCTACTTGAACTCATTCATTCGGCCTTATCCCCTTCGAACGTGTTTCCAAATGCTATTCGAACACATGCATTTTGTTTACCGTTAGAACACGTTTCCGAATTCTACACGAACGTGTATGTAGTGAATCGACTTCTCTTCCTCATATTTCATGCATGTTTGCTTCTTTGGTCATTTCTTTTGCATTACATACTTAATCATCTAACTTTATTATTGACGCTTTTTACCGTTATTAATCATCTATGTTCACACAGTCTGGCGACTCGATTGAGGATAGAGAATCAGCCTCGAAATAATGTCTTGTAATGTTTGTGAATTTACTTTAGTTAACCTTGTCTCATATATTTTGCATACCCTTTCTTATCTTGATGGCATCATGTATCGTGAAGTCGTTTTCGCTCGAAGCGACGGATCGTTATATGGTATCATCACCCGTTGGCACGTACCTTATGGTATAAAAAATTGTGATCACCTGGTCGCTCGAACCCTTGAGTGGGGAGACCTAGTTGTGGGCAACCCTTCACCGGCGGGAGCCTTTGTCTATACTCCTATAAACCCGCATGTGAACCATAGTTGTATGACATATAGAAGCCACCCTTTTATGCTTGTGTTTGGGACCATCATCATTTAGATCCAGTTGGACTTCTCGTCATAAGATACGAACTTGTTGGGCCATTTAAACTGGGACGAGTTTATGTCTTATGACGATTGGGCCAAAAGCTTCCAAAATGCTTATGGGCCACTTTGTGTTTGGGCCTCCTATCATTTGAATTTTTTTAGCTCCGTTATCGCAAAAGTGTAAACATGTTGGGCCTTTTTCAACTGGTACAAGTTTTCACCTCGCAATAATATGATTGAATGCTTTGAAATGATAATAGGCCAACTTGTATGAAAACTTTGATGGACTTAGAAAATCCAATCATAATATAAATATGTTAGAAGCATGAGTCCAATATCCATATTGGCTTTCATCCAGGAAGGATATGCCTTGTTATGGCATATTTATTTACTTTGGATACCTCCAAGTTCATCCATATGACCGCGGTTGCTGAAAGCCCAATTCTTCGTTTGTAGACAATGGCATGATCCCATAATAGGCTTAGTCCATGTTATAAATGGACGGTCTTTGTCTTTTACCAATGGAAAGGGACAGAAGATGCCAAGGTTCACCCGTAGCATAGGAGAGAGTGATTTTGTGTACCTTACGTCGGCGCATAGAACATGTCATACTTAGAACCTAAAAATAGACTTAACACGAGTGTGGGAGAAATAAGGTCGGAAGGATATATTCTGTTTTGGTAACCACATGCATCTTATATATCTCATGCATCACACGCATACATGCATCATGCTAACTCATAGTTTCAAACAACCATCATAGATATCTGTTGGGTTAGAGAAGAAGGAAGACTCGTAAAAAAAATAGTTAACAAACATGAGTGAGTCAGATAATGAGGTTTCCCACATGGATCAATTAGAGACCAACATCACTAAAATTACTGAGCAGTTGCAAGCTTTAGCCACCGCCGTGGCCAGTCTTGCAGTGCCATGTGCAGGGGGAGTAGAAAACAATGAGAATGCCAGGCGTGAAGAGCCTCCGAATAGGGTCAGTGATGAGATCCATGCTTTTGATGATGACATGGTAGAGTATGCTATAGGAAATGTAGCCAGGTCTCAGGCAGAATTGCAGAAACTCAGGGATCATGTAGAGTCAGTTACCCGTAAGCAAAAGGGTAAACATGAAGATTTACTAGACTACGATGCGATGACTTTCGAAGAGCAGCTGCCTTCACAGTTCAAGATGCCTTACATAGCCAAGTTCAACGGGAACGGGGATCTGAGGGTCCATCTCCGACAGTATGTTTCCATGATGAGTTCAGTGGGGCTGTCGAAACGTCAAATTCAGAAGATGTTCGGGATGTCACTAGAGGGGGCGCCCATGATATGATATCATGGCCTGGAGAGAAAGGTCAAAGATGATTAGAGGGCGTTAGCATAGGCCTTTCTGAATCAGTATGTCACAGATTTGGAGATTGACTTGTCACTCCATGACTTGGAGATTACCAAACAGAAGCCGGAGGAGAGCTTTCAAGGATTCTGTAGATCGGCTGAGAAGCCAGCTCTTGAAAATACAAACTCTGCCATCGGAGAATGACCTGATCAAGTTGATCATTAAGGGCACCAAGCCTTCTATTTATAACAAGCTGAGGAGAATAACCTCCATGATTAGTGACTTTCGCCAGCTTAGAGAAACTGTCATGGATATCGAGGAAGAGGAAGCCGAGAATCAGAAGTTTTACAGCCAGAATAGAAGGACCATTAGGGGCCTTCAAGGATAATGCCTGCTATTGTTGAGGTCGCTGCTATCAGAAATAGGCGATTCTCCAATCTTGGTAAACCTTTGTCAAAGGTGTTTGAAAAGCTGAAGATGCAAGGACTCCTAAAACCTTTAGAACCTAGACCATTTCCAAACCTTGTGCCACCTCACCTTAACCTAAACCTGTACTGTTACTTCCATCAAGAAAAAGGCCATGACACCGACAACTGCACCCACCTTAGGCATGAGATCCAAAACCTCATTGACGCTCATAAGATACCTGACCCAGAAAAAGAACAACCCAACACACACAGAAACCTTCTACCCAACTACCACTATGTTCCAACACCCACTTACATGATCAACTCTGGCGTACCTGAAAGCCTGTCCTCCATACCTCAACCACCAAGCCTTTTTCATGGAGATATGGAACAGCAGTGGTGAAGATGTAATAGAGCAGGGGATAGATTCCTGGAAAAACTTCTTGGGCAATGACAAAGAGAAGAAGGAATAGAAAGAAGAACTACTACAGTCGGAGAATCTAACGCTCAAAGGAACCAAGAATACTGAAGAAGACAAGACTACAGATGACGAAGACATTTATTTTTGTAATCTCGCATTTATTAGTCATAAAGACATTATTTTGCTTACTTGTTCGAATCTTTTCGGTTTGCGTCATAACATGCGTGATAAGAGCGTATTTGACATTAACTTGACAAAGACAAATGCATTTAATCTCGGTACATGTGAGAACCCCGAGGGAATTTCAATTACAAGTAAGGAGCGGAATAGAATTGACAGAAAGAAACTATAAGCAGGCCCTGGGGGCGACCAAAGACATTTGTAGGAAAAGGGCACCAAAAAGCACCAGCAAGGCCTAACCCATCGGAATAGGAAAGACATCCATGCATAAATACATACACGTAACATGTATGTAATCTTTGTCTTATTTTTGTTCGCAGGTTTTGAAGTAAAGCGGCCAAGACACACAGTTCGGGAATAAAGCCCTGGGAATAAAGCCCCTAATCAATACAGTTCAGGAATAAAGCCCACAGTCAACAAAAGTTTGGGAACAAAGCCCAGGGAATAAAGCCCACAATCAACATAAGTTCGTGAACAAAGCCCAGGGAATAAAGCCCACACTCAATACAGTTCGGGAATAAATCCCACAATCAACATAAGTTTGGGAACAAAGCCCAGGGAATAAAACCCACATTCAATTTAGTTTGGGAATAAAGCCCACATTTAACATGGTTCAGGAATAAAGCCCACACTTCCAATGCAGTTCGGGAACAAAGCCCAGAGATGGTTGGGGAACAAAGCCCAAGGGTCAAGGCACATCGCCATCAATTCAATTCAGCTCGGGAATAAAGCCCACTCTCAACACAGTCCGGGAACAAAGCCCAGAGATGGTTCAGGAACAAAGCCCAGGGGTCAAGGCACCTCGCCATCAATTCAATTCAGCTCGGGAACAAAGCCCATGGAATAAAGCCCACTCTCAACAAAGTCGGAGAACAAACCCCAGAGATGGATCGGGAACAAAGCCCATGGGTCAAAGCACATCGCCATCCATTTAATTCAGTTTGGGAACAAAGCCCAGAAATCAAAAGTAGCTCACTCGGTGGTTCGGGAACAAAACCCAGGGGTCGAAGCACCACACCACCAGATCAACTTAGTTTGAAGCATCTCAGAACAACCGGTAAGTTCAGCAACAGCTGGCGAGCCAGGTAAGTAAAAAACTCATGCATGACTTTGATAGGATTGTCACTGTCACACACTGCACAAGTCCCATCAAAGTGGGGCGACTGTAGACACTACATTTTTGCATGAAGCCCGATGATGAACCTCTCATGGAGGCACTACCCGATATGTTGCGGAAGTCGCAGAAAAAGAAAGTCGGAAGGGAAAATTCAGAAAATAAATACCTTGCCAAATTTAATTCCATTGTTTAGCCTCGGGTTTGTTCAATCGATCTTTGTTTTAAATTTTAGTCTCGGCCCAAAACCCCTGTAACCCATAATAGCCCACATGCCTATACGCACCCATCCAAAACCCATGCAACCCACAAATGGCCACATGCCCAAGCCCACACACCCCAAGGCCCACTAAATCCAATCCTAAATATTCAAAACACATTTAACAATGCCAAAATCTAAATAAATCACCTTCCAAATTAAAGATATTCCCCTTCCAAAAATACACAATTTCTTTCCTAAATAATTTAATTAAATATATCCCCTTAATTACATGATTTGTTTCCAAACAAAGAAAACCCTAACACACAAGTATAAAAATTTGACAAAACCAAAGCCTAGGCCCCCCTCTTTGGACACACTCTCTCTCTCGGCCATAACCAAAAAAACAAAAAAAACCCTAGAGGATTCGGCAAACACTGACAAATAAAAAAGCATAGCTTCACATCCTCTCTCTCACGTCTCCTCTCTCATCCAGCATCTCCACGGCCTCAATCCCTCTCGTCTCTCTCTCTTCTTCCCATCAAACTCACGCCAAAAACAAAGAAATAAAACAAAAAAACCCTAATCCTCCTGAACACAACTCACGACACCACATCTCTCTCTCAACCTAAAAACACAAACCACAACCCTTAGTACCTTCACACTCTTCGGAACCCTTTCTCACTCTCGGCATTCACATAAACCCTAGCCTCCTCTCTTTTGGACACTCTCTCACTCACGACACTTTGAACCAAAAGAACCCTAGCTTCACCTCTCGACTTCTCTCTCTCGGCTCATTCTCTCTTACACACAGCCTGACCGAGCAGTCAACAAACCTAAACATAATTTCGTCTCTTCTGTCCACTCATTACATGATGACATAAGCACCATGCAGCCCTACACGTAGCCATAAAACCTTGTAGATTCAGCAACAATAACCAATCACCGAGCAGCCCCTAAGCCATCATTACTGATCGACACACAGAACACACTCACACAAACCAAAAGACACTCATTCATGGCAATCAGAAGAAAATAAACCAAGGCCACACGTCTCTCCTCTCTCAACTTGACAACATGCCAACAGCCCTCTACTTAAATCATAAACAAAAACCATTTACTCGCTCTCAAAGCACCCCTCCACATGACTAGCAAAGCCGACAAATAACTACCCACTGACCGATTAAACAACCAACAAAACAAGCCCTGACGGAATAAAAAAACAAACAAAACCAGCCAGCCCGTTACCAAAAATCAACTCACAAAAGGACCCCTAAATCGAGTCCAAAAATCACCCAAAACAGCTCAGAAAATTGCCCAAAACAGCCTAGAAAATTGCTTAAAATCATCCATCAAACCAACCAAAAATAACCTCTAGACAGCAGCAAAAACAGTCCAAAATAGCGACCGAAACAGTAGCAAAAATAGCAAAACAGTTGATAAAATGTTAAACCAGTGAACCGGAAAGGTGACGGAACATTAACCCTTCCGACGACGACGTAACGCACTTCCAAGAAGCAACTTAAAATGTAAGACCTGAGGGCACCCTTTGCTATTTATTTATCTTTTTAGTTAGTTATTGTTGGTTCATTCGCATGCATCATTATGTTCCACGTCTATTTTCATTCATATTGGGTTGATGATTGCGTGCTATCTCTTGCTGTATATCAGATGGAAACCCAGACGTAAATTTCATAGCCGAATCAGAATGGACGGTAGTACCGTCTATACTTGGGATATAACTCCACGTACCGCTTGAGAAACTTTCAAGCGTTTGTTTCATTTTGTTATTTAATTTTGTGTTCATTCATTGAGAAACATTTTTTGTGTTTACAATCCAAAATAGCGACCGAAACAGTAGCAAAAATAGCAAAAGTGGATAAAATGTTGAACCAGTGAACTGCAAAGGTGACGGAACATTAACCCTTCCGACGACGATGTAACACACTTCCGAGAAGCAATTTAAAATGTAAGACCTGAGGGCACCCATTGCTATTTATTTATCTTTTTAGTTAGTTATTGTTGGTTCATTCGCATGCATCATTATGTTCCACGTCTATTTTCATTCATATTGGGTTGATGATTGCGTGCTATCTCTTGCGGTATATCAGAGGGAAACCCAGACGTAAATTTTGTAGCCGAATCCAAATGGATGGTAGTGCGGTCTATACTTGGGATACAACTCATGTACCGCTTGAGAAACTTTCAAGCGCGGGTTTCGTTTTGTTATTTAATTTTGTGTTCATTATTGTTTGTGTTTATTGTTCCGCTATTTATTTCTACGTATTGCTTATTTATCTACGCATTGTTAATATAGTGCGCATGGTCTAATCATGTTGGATTAAAGGTCCTCCATTTGAGGGAAATGCCTAAAGGCTACCTTTACCATGATGTTTTGCCACGCCGGATGGAGTATACTTGATTGAATGTGAAATATGTTCAATCGGGCATACGAGGTCCCATATAGATGTTGGCCTTGGTCGTATCTCTTTTATTATTCCGTTATTTACTTTCCGCATGTTATTGCTTTATTTATTTATGCATTGTTATTCTAGTGCGCATGGGCTAATCACGTTGGATTAAAAGTCCTACATTTTTGGGAAATTCCTAAAGGCTACCTTTACCACGATGTTTTGTCGCGCTGGATGAAGTATACTTGTGTTGGACAAAATGACCCATAGCGTCACTATTTGCACAGATCATTGTGTTGTTGTAGCAAATTAACTATGTGACAAGGAAATTGCACTCTCATCATTTGTGATTAGATCACCATAGATATATAAATGAAGAGAGGTCCCTATGATTAGTACCTGGACTGAGAATGATATGAGACAGTATCAGTCCCCGAAGGTTTAATCATTAAATATCCCTAGCCGTAGTATTATCGAGACTGGACATCGATAATGCGGAATAGGCTAGTATTGCACTTGTGCGCGTTTGTGAGGGCACAACGGCTAGTTCTCATATATATAAGTATTGGATACTTATGCAAGTGCGATAGGAGGTCGTGTTTCACCGATGGTACGGGAAACAGCTTCGCTCTGGATAGACCCCTCGGAATCCCATTGGTATTATGACTATGTGTCTATGGGAGGCCGAAATCAAGGTAGGTGTGTATGGTCTTAACCTGAGACTTACATCGCTAATACTTACGATAATCGATAGACTTTGGTCTTGGTGGTAGGGGACTTTAAACGGGTTCTATGTACACCATTTTTGGGTTTATCAGAGAGTCGTAGTGTATTGGGTGTGATGTCAAGACGGAAATATCACTTCAGTCATATTGGAGTTGATGTCACGCAGGATACGGTACTAGTGCTCTTGAGTGTTGCGCACAATCGGGATATTGTGACCAGGTCATGTATATCCGATTATAGAGACTATGTTACCAGACATCCGATATGTGCTTCGGACGGGGGAGACACTTATCCACCCCC
>SKCR01012384.1:0-12712 GCA_019454045.1 Zanthoxylum bungeanum
TCTTCTGAAGACGTTGAGGAAAAGGTGGAGGTTGAATGATCTGTTCTTTTGCCTTTGCTTCTTTTTCCTCCATCTGTTGCTTTGTTTCTTTTGGAACTTCCTCAACAGCTGTTTTGGCTCCAACATCTTTATTGATTTCAGTACCGCTTTTTAACATGATGGCATGACATTGCTCCTTCCCCATGTTCCTTGGATTTGGCTCTGTGTTGCTAGGAAGGGTACCTAGCAGTCTGTAACTCTGAGCATTGGCCTTGTCCAATTTGATTCTCCAGTGCTTTAATAGAAGCTTATTGGCTTTGATTGAATGCTGTTTGAGCTTGAAACATAGCATCGTATTTTGCTTCTTGCTTTTTGAACATCTCTGCAAACCATTCTTTCATTTCTGGTTCTTTTTCATGCTCATGGCCTTTGTTCTGCTGGTGGAATCCAGGTGGTGGATAGTTCTGTTGCTGGATCCAGGTGGTGGGTTGTTCTTGTTGCCCTGAACTGTTGCTCCATGAAAAATTGGGATGATTTCTCCACCTAGGGTTGTAGGTGTTTGGAATATGGATTGTTCCCCTGTCTGTTGAAATTATTGACATAGTTCATTGTCTCTTCCTGCTGAACTGGTTCTGGTGCTCCTCTATATGATGAACTTGTGGATCCACCATTAACCTTCATGTTAAGAGTTTTCCGATTTTTGCAAATCATATCCAGCTTGACATTCAGTGCTGTGTTGGCTCCAACTTTATAATTCCTGTGATTCTTTGGATCATGCTCCTTTCTGTTGGACCAAAGAATTATTGTTGGCCATTTCTTCAATTAAATCCCAAGCCTAATCTTCTCCTTTTGCCATCAAAGCTCCTCCAGCAGCAGCATCAATTGTGGTTCTCATTATTCCAGAAAGTCCATTGTAGAAGGTTTGGACTTGTAGCCACTTTGCGATCTCATGATGAGGACATTTCCGGAGTAAAATCTTTGAATCTTTCCCAAACTTCGCAAATGGATTCTGAATTTTGTTGTACAAAAGATGTGATGTCATTCCTCAGTTTTGCTGTTCTGGCTGGTGGAAAGTATTTTACAAGGAATTTGGTGGCTATAGTGTTCCAAGTTGTGATGGAACCTGCTGGTAGTGAATGTAGCCAGCTTTAGCTCTGTCCTTCAAGGAGTATGGAAAAACACGCAGTCTCATTGCTTCTTCAGCTGCTCGGTTTGGTTAAAAGGTGCCGCAAACTTCCAGGAAGTTGCTGATGTGAGCATTAGGATCTTCAGTTTCATTTCCCCCAACTGTACTGACTGCTGAATCATTTGGATGCATGTTTTGATGTCACCTGCATTTGCTGGTAAGGGAGGAAGTACAATACAAGAAATGAGTCTGTCAACCACCGGAATTGTTCTGTCTCGAATGGGAATTTATGGTGCAACCTCCAAAGGTTCAGGTCCATGTTTAACAATTGCTTATTGGCCTTCTCGCCTTTCCCTTCTCAACTGTCTAATGGTTCTTTCAATTTCTGGTCAAGCGGTCGAAGTTCAAAGCTTCTGGTTCGTCTCATGTAGTTTCTGAGAACCTGAAACACAAGAAAACAAAAACAATAAGTAAAAAGAAATTAGATACAAGTAACGTATCTAACCCCAAATAATAGTGAAAGATAAATAAGTCCCCGACAACGAGCCAAAAACTTGACCGGCGTAACACACACGTATAACATAAGCGCACGTATCGTTCAAGTAGTATAAAAATATCGATCCCACGAGGACTTAATATCTAATCTATTAATTTTATGAAGTCAAATGATTACTAGTATCTAACAGGTTGTTTGATTGATTTGAAATGGTGACGATTCTAAATTTAAAAACAAGTAAATAACATTGTTCGAAAGTAGATTTTAAGAAAATTTAATATTAAAAACTATCTAGGGTTGTGATTTCTTCCAATATCATTTTAAAGATGAAGTGGTTATCTTAAAGTTGGTAAAATATTGATTTATTAACCTGGAACACTAAATTATGTGTAAGCCTCTGTCGATGGTCAGACACAAATACCCAGTTTAACCTAATTGAACCATATGTCTATGTCAACCAAATTATCTGGATTTATTAAGTTTAAGTTCCAATTATGGCTACCCCCGCCCGACAGGTATATTCCTATCCTGTAAGGAATCTATTAAAGGGTTATATATCCTCAAGGAAGATCGTGGGCTATTAAGTCTAAGGTCTTAAACCTAAAATCCCAATGTCTAGTTCATTTTAGATTTACCAGTTCAATTTTATTAATGGCCAGTTAATAAAAAGCATTAGGATTAAGACTCAATAAATAAACCTTTATGTTACCCAAACTATAATTAACCCCTTATAAACCGGTGATATTGGATTTCATCACAACCCCAGATAACTGGCTTAGTTACGACACATATTTACAGGTAGTAAAAACTTAAATAAAATAAAAGACATAAAGTAAAATACTAAAAATTAAATACTGAAAAGTAAATTGCTGAAAAGTAAACTGCTGAAAAGTAAATGCTGAAAGTAAATTGCTGAAAAGTAAATAAAGTAAAAGTTACAATAAAAGAAAATGATGAGGTAAAAGGATCTGCTTTTATTACTTCTATTTTAGATATATCCCTTAATATAATATATTAACTTGCATGATAATTACCAACCAGCCATATAGGCGGTATCCAGATTAAGTCAAATTAATATTTAATTACCAACCGACAAATCAGGCGGTATCCAGTTTAGTCAGGTTAAACCAATTTAAATAATTACCAACCGACCAATATGGCGGTATCCTCGTTAAGTCAGGTTTTAACTAGTTTATATATTATAATTAAGGGATATTCATCTAAATATTAGTCAAAAAAGTCTTACCTTTTACCCCAGCAAAGGGGAGTTACCTCCCCATTACTGAAAAGTAAAAATTGAAAATTAAAGAAAGAAAAGTACTGTGCGTAAAAGTAAATTTCGGAAAGTAAAAACTGAAAAGTTAAGAAAAGAAAGTGCGAAAGCGGAAATTAATTACTGAAAGCTATAAATAAACAAACAAGATAACATCTTCTTAGTATTCTTAAGGAATTCCTTAGAAGAAAGTATGAATTTTCCAAATGAAATGGCTTGGTATTTATAGGCAAAATTTTGCCTCCATCAAATCATCCACCAAATCAATTATTAATTGCTCCACTAATTGCTCCACCAAATCCATTATTAATTGCTCCACTAATCTCTTATCATGTTTGGTGATGATTTGATAATTTTTATTATTTATTTACTAATTTATTTTTTGCTTTGAAAATGATTTAAAGTGACTTTAATAATTATACACTACACACTTCTGGATGGTTCATCAATTTCGGGCATGCAATCTTCAGATTTCGAAATTATTTTGTCTTTCAAGTTGTAGATCTTTGAGTCTTCTTTAATCTGGAACTTGAATCAGCTCAATCCGATATCTGAGTAACAGGTTATGCCTAAAATACGACAGATGCGCAAAACTGGAATTTCCAAAAATGCACTTCGTCAAAACGCCCTTTCAAGTTTCCAATCTCCAAAATAAAATATCAAGTCCAATAATTGCCTTTATTTGACCCATATTTCGTCCTAAATGATTTCATTAAATCCGAATATTATTTTATCTGCAAAATAAACTAAAACACATCAAAACGTTCATCAAACCCGTGAAACTAAACAAAATATTAAGTAAAAGGGGCGGTAAATATTGATATATTTTTTCGCTCATCAAACATTACCATTTGGAATTAGTTGGGCTCCTTGCCATAAGATGTGTACTCTTTGGGCCATTTAAATGGGACAAGTTCACTCCTATGACAGTTAGCCCTAAAATGATAACGGGCCGATTTGTTTGAAAATCTTAGTTGATTTAGTATGTTATATATATTACATGCATCTCATGCACCTCATACATACTTATGTCTTGTTAACACCTTCTATGTCTCAAAAAGACATCATATATACCGTTTGGATTAGAGAAGGAACAAGGCTCATTAAAAGAACAATAACAGTCATGAGTGAATCCGGTAATGAGGTATCCCGTATGGATCAGTTAGAGAATGGTCTCGCCAAGATTACTGAGCAGTTGCAAGCCTTGACTACTGGTATGGCTGTGCCCCGTACTGGGGGTAATTCTGAGAATGTGAGGCGTGAGGAGCCTCCGAATGGGTTGGGGGATGATATCCCCACTTTTGATGATGATATGGTAGAGTATGCAACAGGCAGAGTATCTGGGTCTCAGGTAGAGTTACAGAAACTTCGGGATCAGGTTGAGTCAGTTACCCGCAAGATGAGGGGTAAGAATGAAGATTTGCTGGATTATGACACACTGACTTTCGAGGAACAGTTGCCGGCACAGTTCAAGATGCCTGATATGGCTAATTTTAACGGGAATGGGGATCCAAGGGTGCATCTCTGACAGTTTGTATCAATCATGAGTTCAGTTGGCTTATCTCAGCGCCAAGTGCAGAAAATGTTTGGAATGTTGCTCGAGGGAGCTCCCGTGGTGTGGTACCACAGTTTGGAGAAGAAAGTGAAGGAAGATTGGAGGGAGTTGGCTGATGCATTCCTGAAGCAGTATGTCACTGACCTAGAGATCGATATGTCACTCCGTGATCTGGAGAATGGTAAGCAGAAATCAGAGGAGAGTTTTAAGGAGTATGTGGACCGGTGGAGGGGTCAGTTGTTGAAAATGCAAACTAGGCCTCAGAGAGGACCAGATTAAAATGATCATCAAGGGCACCAAGCCCTCCATCTATGGGAAGCTAAGGAGGATGACATCAATGATTACTGATTTTCGGCAGTTGAGGGAAACTGTCATGGATATTGATGAAGAAGAGGCCGAAAATAGAAAATTCTATGGTCTGAACAGGAGGCCCATTGGGGGGACATCGGGAACAAAGCCCGTTTCTGCTGAGATTGCCGCTATCCGGAACCGGAGATTCTCCAACTTGGGTAGGCCCTTGTCTAAAGTATTGGAGAAGTTGAAGAGACAAGGACTTTTGTCACCCCTAGAAGCCAAACCATTACCCAATCCCCCACCATCACATTATAACCTAAGCCTTTACTGTCACTTTCACCAACAAAAGGGCCATGACACCGAAAATTGCGCCCGACTCCGCCATGAAATCCAAGACCTAATAGACTCCAAGAAAATACCTGACCCAGAAACAGAACAGCCTGACACACACAAAAACCCCTTACCCAACTATCGTGCCGTACCACCACCAGCCTATATGATCAATTCTGGCCTCCCAGAAGACCTTTTCCTAAAATCCTTTCACCCTCAAGCCTTTTGCCTGGGAATCTGGGATAATACTGGTGAAGATGAGACTGAGCAAGGGAAAAACTTTTGGCTTGATTTTGCTAGCAGTGATGAGGAAGAAGTAAGGGGAATGACGCGCAGTGGTCGTTTTTACAATGATATGGCGGAGAAGGGTAATGAAGTTTTGACAGATGGTAGAGAAGTGGTTGAAACTGTAGAAAATACTGAGGGGGATATAATGCTCAGACAATTGAGGAAGACTAGAGCACAAGTGAGTATCTGGGAACTGTTATGTGCATCTCTGGAGCATAGGCAGGCCATGGTCGAGGCCTTGAGCAAGATTGTGGTATCGAAAGATGCCAACCCTGCAATGTTTGTTGGGTCGGTTCAGAAAGAAGCTTTGCAGATATCGTTTTCTGAGGATGAACTCCCGACGGAGGGGAGAAATCATAATAGGACTCTATTTATCAGGGCCAAGGTGAGGGGCAAGAGAACTTCATGTGTGATGGTGGATGACGGCTCGTCCATCAATGTGTGCCCACTGAAAATTCTGGCGAGATTGGGTATGAAAGCAACAGACTTGGACCTCTCCAGCATGACTATTAAGGCTTATGATGACAACAAAAGGGGAGTCGAGGGTACTTTTGTGGCTATGGTCAAGGTAGGCCCAATTGAAGATGAAGTTGAGTTTACAGTGCTGGACATCCCAGCCACTTTTGCCTTGTTATTGGGAAGGCCTTGGTTTCACAAACTTGGGGACGTTCCTTCCACTTTACATCAGATGATCAAGTTCCCGTATGAGGGAGAAGTTGTTACTATCCGGGCTGAGGTAGATAATGCCGTGGCTGCCTTGGAGATACAACCTTTCATGAGGTTTCAGGTGTCAGCTACTTTTTAGGAATGGGTGGATCCTAGGGTGGCTAGGATCATGAAAAAAATGAAGTTTGAGCCGGATGAAGGTTCAAAATTGCCAGATTTCAGAGGACAGACTACTCGGAAAGGTTTGGGGTACAAATCTGATGAAGAAAAACTGAAGGTCAAGAAAAAGGGCCTGAAACTGATGGAGTGTTTTGTGAAAGCTTCAGGATATCAACGGGAGCCTGAACCTGTGGAAGTTAATGGAATTGTGGTACCTGGGTTTGAGATCTTCCAGGATATGTTGGGTAAGAAGCTGATAGTTGAAGAAATTGTGAAGAAAGAAGAAGAGAATTGGGAGGAAGAACTAATGAAGTTGGAGAGCCTGACTCTGGGAGAGGACGAAAAGTCTGAGGAAGACCTGATTGTAGAGGAACAAGTGTCTATAGATGATGAAGACATTTACCTTCCTGATTTATTTGAATGTACTTCCGCATTATCCAATAATAAAGACATTCTTTTGCTTACTTGCCTGAGTCATTTCCATTTACTCTGCATGAATCAAGCATATTTGACATCAGTTCAGCCAGAACTACTGCATTCAACTTGGGTACACTTGAGAACCCCAAGGAAATCCTGATTGCAAGTGAAGTAACCTCCGAAGAGAGGGAGAAACTAGAAGAAGCGTTGGTCAGATATGCCAAAGTGTTTGCTTGGTCCTATAGGACATGCCTGGGGTAGACAGAAACATTGCCCAACACACAATACCAACTTATCCAAATATGAGGCCAGTAAAACAGAAACTCCGACGGATGAGACCAGAATGGGCTGAGAAAGTCAGGGAGGAAGTTAATAAACAGATAGATGTGGGGTTCCTGGAAGTAGTAAAGTATCCTGAGTGGTTTGCTAATATAGTACCGGTGCCAAAGAAAGATGGAAGGTCAGAATGTGTGTAGACTACAGAGATCTCAACAAGGCTTGTCCGAAAGATGATTTTCCTCTGCCGCATATAGATTTCTGGTTGATAGTGCGGCTTTATCTGCCATGTATTCATTTGCAGATGGATTTTCAGGTTACAATCAGGTTCTTATGGCTGAGGAAGACAAACATAAGACTGCATTTGTTACTGAGTGGGGTACTTATTGTTACAACGTTATGTCGTTTGGGGTTAAGAAGCGGGGCTACTTATCAGCGGATGGCCACTACACTTTTCCATGACTTGATGCACAAAGAGATTGAGGTGTATGTGGATGACATGATGGTGAAATCAGAGACAAGAGTTGGGCATATTGAAGCACTGGAAAGGTTCCTTCAGAGAGTTGACAGATACAACCTGTGGCTTAATCCCAAGTAATGTGTGTTTGGGGTGACATCAGGGAAATTGCTTGGTCATACAGTGGGAATGGGCGGAATAGAGGTAGACTCCGAAAAGATCAAGACAATCACATAAATGCATGCACCGAAGACAGAAAAAGAAGTCAGAGCATTCTTGGGGAAGATTCAGTACATCAGTCGGTTCATCGCCAAGTTGACATCAGTATGTGAGCCTATCTTCAAACTGTTGAGAAAAGATCAGCCGGTGAGATGGAATGAACAATGTCAGACAGCCTTCGACAAAATCAGAGAGTACTTGGTAAAGCCTCTTGTATTGAAACCTCCGAGACCGGCAGACCTTTGGTATTGTATTTGGCTATAGAATCAGAAGCACTGGGGGCAATGATGGTACAGGCTGATGAGACAGGGGTAGGAACATGCAGTTCTATAATTTGAGTAAGAAGATGCTCCCGTATGAGGCTCGATATCAAGAAGTTGAGAAGATCTGTCTTGCAATGGTATGGGCTTCCAGAAAATTACGGCATTATTTCCAGTCGTACAAGATCCAGGTAGTGGCAAAGGAAAATCCTCTGAAGTATCTTAATTCAGTGCCTTCACTAGTGGGAAAACTGGGCAGATGGTTGGTATTGCTGATAGAGTTTGACATTGAGTATCTCACCTCCAAAATGATCAAAGGGCGAGCAGTAGCAGAGTTTCTGGCATTGCAACCTGTTGAGGGGGATCAATATAAGTTTGAATTTCCAGTTGAAGAGATCCAAGCAATAACAGTTCAGAGATGGAAGATATATTTTGACAGAGCAGTGAATTACAAGGGAGCCGGAATGGGAATCGTGATAGTAACCCCCGAGGGAGAGACTTTGCCTTTGGCCAAGAGGTTGAGATTCAGAGTGACTAACAACATGGCCGAGTATGAAGCATGTGCTTTTGGTTTGAGGGCATTGATAGCCTTGAAGGCCGGGAGTGTGGAAGTCTACGGAGATTCTATGTTGGTGGTCCAGTAGATGCGAGGAGAATGGGAATTGAAAGAAGAACGGTTGAAACCTTACCTTTTTCACCTAAGAAAATTGGCACAGGTTATCCCCGAGTGTAAGTTTCAGCACTTACCGAGAGAAGAGAATCAGATGGCAGATGCATTGGCTACACTTGCAGCAACTTGGGAAAATCCAGAAAAGTTAGTGATGAGGCCATTGATACTGACAACAGCAAGCAAACCGGTTTATGAGATAGAAAGAATTCTGGAAGTTGAGGTCGACGACGGTAAACCTTAGTATTATGACATTCAGAGGTATCTGGAACATGGTGAACTCCCGGAAGGGGCAAGCAGAAAAGACAGAATAGCCATTCATAAGTTAGCTTCCCAGTATGTGACTTTGAAAGGAGAACTGTACAATAGGCAAGCAAACGGTATTCAGTTGAAGTGTTTGAGAAAGGAAGAAGCCCAGCATGTAATGGAAGAAATACACGCCGGGGTATGTGGTCCGCATATGAACGGCTGAATCTGTCCCGAAAGATTGTGAGACAAGGTTTTTATTGGTCAACCATGGAAACAGACTGCGCAAAGATGGTAAAGCACTGTCATGACTATCAAGCACATGATAATTTGAATCACTTACCGCACACAGAGTTGCACGGGTTGTCAGAGCCGTGTCCTTTCTCAGCATGGGGGATTGATATGATTGGGGGAATTTGACCAAATGAATCAAATGGGCATCGCTTCATAGTAGTGGCAGTAGAGTACTTCTCGAAGTGGGTAGAAGCTGAATCATTCCGTAATGTTACAGCAAAACAGATGGCAAAGTTTATAGCTCGGAACCTCATTTGTCGGTATGGTATGCCGCATCATGTAGTGACAGACAACAGAGTTCAGTTTCAAGGGGAGACGAAGGCAATGTTACAGAGGTATGAGATAGGCCACCACAAGTCATCACCGTACAGGCCGCAGGCAAATGGGGCAGTTGAGGCAGCCAACAAGACCATAAAGATGATTTTAGCCAAGATGACAGAAAATTGCAGAGATTGGTCCGAGAAATTACTGTATGCTTTGTGGGGGTACAGAACATCAGTAAGAACAGCAACATGGGCCACCCCTTACTCTTTGGTCTATGGAATGGAAGTAGTATTGCCAGTAGAAGTGGAAATACAGTCCATGAGGGTTTTAGCAGAGGCAGAATTATCGAAACCAGAATGGGCCGCACAGAGGTTTGATCAGTTAGCACTGCTGGATGAGAAGAGAACGAAGTCTTTGTATCACATGCAGTTGTATCAGAAGAGACTAGCCCGAGCAATCAACAAGAAAGTACGTCCCACCAAGATCAGAAAGGGTGATTTGGTACTTAAGCAGTCGATGCCGTCGACGACAGATCCGAGAGGAAAATTCAGACCTAACTGGGAAGGACCTTACATAGTACAAAAGGTAATGGGAAATGGGGCAGTGAGGTTATCAGACTTGGAAGGAAACGAGTTCACCGAGCCGATCAACGTGGATAGATTGAAACAGTACTTTGCCTGAGGGAGAAATGACCGAGCGGTCACCAAAGGAATTGGCAGAAGACCTAACGCAACAGAGTAGGAAAATCATTCATGTATACACGTAACATTGCATTCTTTCCGTGTTTGTTTTTGTTTTGTGTTTGCAGGTTCGAAGAAAAGAGAAAGCAGCAGAAATGAGCCAAACAGCGTCAGCGTTGTTTCATTTTTGGGGATAAGTCCCAGAGGGCGAGACCCATATCGGCTTGGGGGCGAAGCCCCACATCATCATCAGTTTGAGGGCGAGGTCCCTATTGTCAGCAGTGTTGGGGTAGAGGTGCCCCCGTTGCCGGTTGTAGTTCCGGGATGCGTCCCAGGGTCGAGGTGCCCACTACATCATCAGTTTGAATGCGAGGTCCCTATTGTCAGCGGTGTTGGGTCGAGGTGCTCAGGGTCGAGGTGCCCCCGTTGTCGGTTGTAGTTCCGGGATGCATCCCAGGGTCGAGGTGCCCACTACATCATCATATTGAGGGTGAGGTCCCTATTGTTAGCGGTATTTGGTCGAGGTACCCAGGGTCGAGGTGCCCCCGTTGTCAGTTGCAGTTATCGGGATGCGTCCCAGGATCGAGGTCCACTGCAACACCAACTCAGCTCGAGGCAGCAGACGAGCCAGGTAAGTGAAAATGCATTGCATAACTTTGATAGGATTGTTCAAAGTCACACACTGCACAAGTCCCATCAAAGTGGGGGCGACTGTAGGCATTGCATTTTTGCATGTGAAACCCGATGAGAGTCTCAGTTGGAGGCACTACCTTTTAAGTCGCGGAAGCCGCGAGAAACGGACGTCGGAAGGTAGGAGTCAAGAATTGACTCATATTCGGATTAAGTTCACTGGTTTAGCTTCGGGTTACTTGTTGGTTTTCCGTTTTAAAAATTATTCCTGGCCCAAAACACTTACAAATCACCTAACCTCGACCCAAAACCCCCGCAAGCCCACACACCTTGTCCACACAAACCAAACCAAACCCACCAACCAAAAGCCCACACGCCCAATCACCCTAATTACACCCAAATTAAATAAAATATTAGATTAAATATTAATTAGATAATGTATTTGAATTAAATAAAATATTTTAAGCCATTTACCAATTAAATAAAACATAATATATAATCATACCTAATTTGGAGAAATCAAATATATTAACTTCCTAACTAAACAAAATCACATACTAAATCAAAAAGATGCCATGCCTAATTAAAATCAATCATAACAAATAAAAAATATTAACTTCCTATTCTAACAAATTAAATGCCTAATCCTAACCAATCAAATATATTGTATTCCTAATTTGAACCAAATTTGTCCCCCCTCAATCTAATCTTTTCCTTGTTGGATACCAAATCAAATCCTCCCTTTAATGCCAAATCCTATTCCTTGTGAGACAAGGTGAAGCCCTAGCCTTCTCTATATAAACCACACCTCTCCAAGGCATTCCCCTCTCCTACTTGACGCCCATCACAAGAAATAAAGAAGCAAAGAATTTCCAACCCCCTCTCCAAGCTCTCCATTCACGCATATTACACAAAAAATATAACAAATTTCTCTTCATCTCCTTCCCCTACTTGACCGAAAAAACACAGCCCCATAAGCCTCCCTCACATCACCGAAAAATATACCAATACAGCAGCCCTTTGCACGTCAAAAACGCAGCCCCATAAGCCTCCCTATATCACCGAAACAACAGCCCCGTAAACCTCCCTGCAGTACCAAAAAACTGCACTCCTATTAGCCCCCAAAACAATCCCTAAAATCCCTAAACTAGTAACATAAAAACTGCACTTATAACCCTTAAATAATCACACAAAAACTGCACTTAAAACCACAAAAAACACCCAAAATAGTCCCTTATACACCTGAAACAGTGACCAATAATACAACAGCAAAACCGCGAGGAAACAGCAGCAAAACAGAGTCAAAATAGTAGCTTGAGCAGTGAAAACAGCGAGGTAAAACGCAAACCAGTGAACCAGAAAAGTTGCGGTGTGATAGCCCTTCCGACGGCCGTGAAACGTGAGTTCGAAAGTCGACATAAAAGGTTAGACCTGAGGGTATTTTGCACATTCATTTTCTGTTTTATTTGTATTATTTATTGAGTATTGCTTGCATGATTGTTATGTTGAAATGCATGTTGTGGCCTTGAGTAGATAAATATGCATGGATTATGAGATATTGTATGTTGTGGCTTTGGAATAAAATGAGAGTGTTGGAAATTCTAATCCATGTCCCAAAATCAAAAGAGCAAACAAATAAATATAAATGAATGAACAATATTGAAGTATGGCGGAATCATACTCACAAAGATCGGAATGCAGATGCGTTGATGAAATAAAAACTTCTCCTTTGTGCAGTGAGGGTTTCGGCCAAGGTGATGTTAGACATTATGTCCCATAGCGTCACTATTTGTAAATGATATTGTATTATTGTACAAAATTAACTATGTGATAATGAATTGCCTTTTGCCGTTTTGTAATGTTATTTACTTTGATATATAAATGGCAAAAGTCCATATGATTAGTACCGGGTTGAGATGATATGAGACAGTATCAATCCATAAAGGTTTAATCATTAAATATCCCTAGTCGTAGTATTATCGAGACCGGACATCGATAATGCGGAATAGACTAGTATTGCGCTTGTGCACGTTGTGAGGGCACAATGGCATAGTTCTCATATATTTAAGTATTGGATACTTATGCAAGTGCGATAGGAGGTTGTGTTTTACCGATGGTACGGAAAACAGCTTCGCT
>SKCR01012385.1:0-12783 GCA_019454045.1 Zanthoxylum bungeanum
TTGCCATGATTAAATCCATTCGGATAATGCTTGCAAGTGCTGCATATTTCATTTATGAAAAATGGCAGCTGGACGTCAAAAACCGTTTTCCTTAAACGGAAACCTTTTGGAGGATGTTTACAACATCCTGACGGTTTTGTCGTGTCAGAACATGCAAACAAGGTTTACAAGTTAAATCAATCCATTTATGGATTGAAGCAAGCATTGTGTTCTTGGAACCAACGTTTTGATGAGATCATAATGGTATATGATTTCATTTAAAACGAATATGATTCTTGTGTATATAAGAAGGTTAGTGGGAGCGCACTGACAATGAATGTCCTATAAGTTGATGATGTGTTGCTTCTTAGCAATAACATTCCCATAATATAATCGGTGAAAGCTTGGCTTTCATTAAAATTCTCCATGAAATACCTGGGAGAAGCAGGATTTATTCTAGGAATAAAGATCTACTGGGATAGATCTAGAAAGCTGCTGACAACCCTCCCAGAACTCGTATGTTTTTGAAATGTATGTGACCTGATGTCTCATATACTTTGAGCATATGTAGACGCTATAAGGCCAATCCAGGTTATGGTCACTGGATTGACGTAAAGAACATCTTTGAGTATCTTGGACGAACTAATGATGCTTTCTGGGAATATGGGGAAAGGAGAACTTGAGGTAACTAGGTTCACCGCTGCAAGTTTCCAAACCGATGAAAACGACTGTAAGTCACAATAAGGGTACATATTTAGTTTGAATAATGAAACAGTGAGCTAGAAATCTTCCAAGCAAGATATTGTCGCCGAATAAATAATAAAAAGCGGAATATTGTTGCAGCTGAGGCAGCAAAAGAAGTATTTTGGATCTACAAAATTCCTAATTGGATTATGAGTAGTTCTGTTAGCAGCTGCGCTAGGCTACAACACATGCTAAAGAATTACGATATCATCACGATCCAAGTATATACTTCGACTCTTTCATCTGATTCGTCAGATTATACATCGTGGCGATGTGATGATCGAATAAAATGCAGCAGATGATAACATTGCAAATCCGCTGACGAAAGTTGTTTCTCAGCAGAAGTTTGAGCGACCCGTACATAGTTCAGGTGTAGGACACTTGAGTGATTGGCTATAGGCCAAGTGGGAGATTGTTGGACAATTATGACCCATAGCATCACTATTTGTACAGAACATGGTGTTGTTGTACAAATTAACTATGTGATAAAGGAAATTGCTCTTTTATCATTTCTAATTGGATTATCGGGATATATAAATGATAAAAGTCCATATGATTAGTACCAGATTAATAAGATATGAGACAGTATTAATCCATGTAAGGTTTAATCATTAAATATCCCTAGTCGTAGTATTATCAAGACTGGACATCGATAATGCGAAATAGGCTAGTATTACACTTATGCGTGTTATGGAAGCGTAACGGCATAGTTCTCATATATTTAGGTATTGGATACTCATGCAAGTGTAATAGGAGGTTCTGTTTACCGATGGTACGGAAAGAGCTTCGCTCTGGATAGACCCATCAGAATCCCATTGGTAGTATGACTATGTGTCTATGGGAATCCGAATCAGGGTAGGTGTATTTGGTCTTAACCTGAGACTTGCATTGCTAATACTTGCGACAATCAGTTTGCTTTGGTTTTGGTCGTCCGGGGCTTTAACAGGCTCTGTGTACGCTTTTTTTGGGTATACTGATAATCGTAGTGTATTGGGTGTAATGTCAAGATGGAAGTATCACTTCATTCATATGGAGATGATGTTCACGTAGGATACGGAACTAGTACTCTTAAGTACTACAGTCATCGGGATAATATGACTAGCTCATGATTATCCGATTATAGAGACTAGTTGCCAGAGATCCGATATATGCTTCGTACGGGGCATACACAATTCCAGCCCTATGCCTAGCATGTGACATTCGATATTGGATCATAATACGCAATACTTAATATATTACGCCTGATAAAGATTATGTATATTCCATGTTGAATATATTTCTGGAGAATTGGGTAGGCATAATGTTTTGCTAGAAGCCAACCATATCTTGTAAATCAGTAGAAATGTGGTACAGGGTACGCACATGTTCGGATAGTCTGATGACCGTATTTACTACCAACATATCCAGGGATCTCTTGGGTCGCTTCCCAAAGATTCACCGATGAGATTTAACTCGAATAGAAAATTAATCTGGGATTAATTATGAGAGAGAAAATTAATCTTGGATTAATTACGGCAAGAGTTAATCTGGGATTAATTAACAGAGAAAGGATTAATCTGGGATTAATTGCGTCGAGAATTTATCTGGGATTAAATTCGTCGAGAAGAGAGAACGCGATTAATTTGGAATTAATCGGTAAAATAAATTTAATAGTTAAATTAGTTTTCTATTTAATTTATTTAATTGGGCTAAAATAATATATTAGATATATTAATTGAAATTAGATTTCAATGCGGAATTAAAATTGGATTTTAATTTGAGCGAACGAATTAATTTAGAATTATTCGTAAGCGACTTACGTAATAATTTACTTGGCATTATTATTTAATTAAATTAGATTTAATTACGTCACGACGCAAAATTCGTTTAATCAAATTAAACAAACCCGAGCCCGAAGTGTGTGTAGTCTCACTCAACTTGAATTTTGAATTAAAGTGTGGGACCCACCAACTTACATCACTAGTCAATCTAATTGATGGAAGTAGTTGAGAGCAATTATGGAAACTTGCTTAACACACTTTGACTTTTGGAAAGTATATACACTTTTTGAAAATGAATTTTGGTATTTTTTTTTTTGGAAAAAAAAAAACACAAAACTCTTCTCTCTCTTTTGCTCTCTCATGGCCGAGAGCTTCTCCCCCTCTCTCAAAGTTTTGTTGTAAAATTTGTTCTTGCTAGCACATAAAGGAGTGAATCAAGGTGATAGGGAAACTCACATAAGTGTTGGAAACACTCAAGAAAGCTTGGAGCTTCCACCGACATCCATGAAAAATTTTGAAACTCATCCGATCAATGTAAGTTATTCTGCAAACTTTCTTGATTAATTCACACACGAATCACTCTTAGACGATCTTGGCATGTTCTATGAACACTTACGCAATGTGCTAATCCACATAGTTATCAAATCCAAAAATAATGAAGAAAACCAAATTTGATTTCGTATTGGAGATGAGTTCACTTGATTTTCGATCCGTGAGTGGGCTTTAGTAACTGGCTTCAGTGTGGTGCAGATTCTAGAAGTGTCTGCCAGAGTTATTATTGGAGTTGGTGCTCGGCGCGCCAGTTTTTGTTGTATTTATTGTAAATACGATGTATATTTATTTTATTATGAATAAAATTAAGTAATTTTCATCAATATAATCTTATATATGGTAAAGGCGTAAAAGTCCTTAGAATGAATAGTTGTGACATAATTGCAAAAGCGCCGCAATTGTTACTGAAAAATGTCACAATATAATTCATTCTATAAATGTTTCTGGTCAAGGTTTACATATTTGATCGGTTAGTAAACCCGTGAGACTGGTACGTGTCGTATATTAGAATTGTTCTAATGGTTTATCTCAGTAAACCATGAGTCTAGGGAGACTCATATAGACACGTAGGTATTTTTTGGATAAATACTGAACGACTCATTCGAAGATTCCTGATAGATGGTACACCAACGTCAATAGGAATCTTTACGAGTCGAATAACATATTAGCTCATTTGACTTGTGATACCACTGTGGATATGTGAGATATCCTCCATGCTTTGATGACAGTCACGTCAATGATCTTTTAAGATCAGACCTCCGCATGTTCATTGGGTATGGACTGATACTCACGATATCTTGTGATGTATCCAGAGAGGATCTGTCAGTCCCGTGTACGGGATTTAGGTGTCCAATTTGTGATTCTTTGAAATCCTTGGCCGAGGTATGATTCGAAAATGAGTTCTGAATATTTATTGAAGAATCATAATTATGTCGCTGATGAGTGGTATTTATATCACTATTTCCCACTCATTTAACCTAATATTTTGTATAGTTTCTTGAGTCTTGTGAATATTTTGATGTGTTTTGTGTTATTTTGTAGATAAATAAAGTTTCAGGTCATTCTGGAGGTGATTTGGAGCAAAACAGGAAAAATTGGCAAAAAAGACATTTCGGTAATTTTGGCGCGTCGCGACGCGCAAGCCATTGGCGTCGCGACGCCTAACGTCCACCAGAGCTGCTAATGTGCGCCGGGTCAACGGGTCAAAATTTGAGAAGTTTGACTTTGCTAACGTGCGTCGTGCCACGTGTCACCATCACAGCCGATCTGTTAACGTGCGCCGTGACAGGTGTCATCATCCTACGGTACCGCCAATTACTATTTCCACGTGTGCCACGTGTCATCCTACATGTCGCCACGTCAGCAGGTCAACAAGTTAACTCTTCCACGCGTCTTACCACATCATCATACACGTCAGCAGGTCAACAAAGTCAACATGCCACGTCATCATCAGCCAATCACAACATGACACGTGTCGCCACGTGTCGCAATTCTACGGTGCCGACAATTGATCTCAGCTGCCTTGCCACGTCAGCGCCACGTTATCGCCACGTCAGCATCATAATTGAGCTCTCAGCCGCCTCTTATCCGAATTGCCACGTGTCAAGCCGAGAGCATGCCACGAATCACTGTTCCAGCGTCGCGACGCCGAAGCTCTTGGCGTCGCGATGCCAGAGGGCTATCCGCACCTACAAATTGAGCTCGAAATTTCAGATTTTGTTGTACCATTCTCTCCCATTTCTTTGATGTAAATAGGGAGTTCTTCTCTCTCTAAGTTTCTTTTAATTTTTAGTTTTTAATTTTGTAATAATTTTAATTACTTTTTGTAATAATAGTAATTTACTTCTTTACTTTTTATAGTTTTTACTATTCACCATGAGGAGGTAACTTCCCCAGCTAGGGTGAAAGGTAATTTTTTTACTATTTCTATTTAGATTAATCTTCTTTAAAAATAATATATTCACTATTTAAAATTTGACTTAAAAAGGATACCGCTATATTGGTCGGTTGGTATTTAATTTTAATCTGGTTTAAACCTGACTAATCAAGGATACCGCCAGATTGGTTGGTTGGTAATTTAATTTTGGTTCCGCCTTTATGGCTGGTTTATGGAAAAATATTACCGCCTTAATGGCTGGTTAACTTAATTTGACTTAATCAGGATACCGCCAGATTGGTCGGTTGGTAATATTATCACAAGTTTATATATTATTTTATGGGAGATATCTAAATTAGTAGTAGTAAAAGTAATTCCTTTTACCTTAGCATTTTATTGTAATTTACTTTTCAGTATTTACTTTACCGTATTTTTACTTTATGTCTTTTATTTTCAAGTTTTTACCAGCCATAGTTATGTATTGTAACTAAATTAGTTATCTGGGGTTGTGATGACTTTTAATATCACCGGTTTATAAGGGGTTAAATTAAAGTTTGGGTAATATAAGATTTATTTATTGAGTCTTAATCTTAATGCTTTTTAATTAACTGGCCATTAATAAAATTGATTAGGTAAACTTAAAATGAACTAGACATAGAGATTTTAAGTTTAAGACCTCAGACTCAATAGCCCACGGTCTTCCTTGAGGATAGATAACCCTTTAATAGATTTCCTTACAGGATAGGAATATACCTGTCGGGCGGGGGGAGCCTTAATTGGAACTTAATCTTAATGAATCTACGTAATTTGGTTGACATAGACATATGGTTCAACTGGATTATACTAGGTATTTGAAATTGACCATCGGAAGAGGCTTTTACATAATTTAGTGTTCCAGGTTAATAAATCAATATATTACCCAACTTTAAGATAACCACTTCATCTTAAAATTATATTAAAAGAAATCACAACCCTAGATAGTTTTTAATATTGAATTTTCTTAAAACATACTTTCGACAATCTTATTTACTTGCTTTTAAATTTAGAATCGTCACCATTTCAAATCAATCAATCAACCTGTTAGATACTAGTAATCATTTGACCTCATAAAATTAATAGATTAGATATTAAGTCCTCATGGGATCGATATTCTTATACTACTTGAACGATACGTGCGCTTGCGTTATACGTGTGTGTTTACGCCGGTCAAGTTTTTGGCGCCGTTGCCGGGGACTTATTATCTTTTACTATTAGTTAGGGGTTAGATACTTTACTTGTATCTAATTTCTTTTTACTTATTGTTTTTGTTTTCTTGTGTTTCAGGTTCTCAGAAACTTTATGAGATGAACCAGAAGTTTTGAACTACGACCGCTTGACCCATAAATTGAAAAAACCATCAGACAGTTGAGAAGGGAATGGCGAGAAAGCCAAGAAGCTTTAGTCAACATGGAACCTGAACCTTTGGAGGTTGCACCACCAATTCCCATTCGAGACAGAACCATTCCGGTGGTTCACAGACTCATTTCTTGCATTGTACTCCCTCCCTTATCAACAAATGCGGGTGACATCAAAACATGCATTCAGATGATTCAGCAGTCAGTTCAGTTTGGGGGGAATGCAACTAAAGATCCTAATGCCCATATCAGCAATTTCATGGAAGTTTGTGGCACTTTCAATTACAACCGAGAAGCTGAAGAAGCAATGAGATTGCGTGTTTTCCCATACTCCTTGAAGGACAGAGCTAAAGCTTGGCTACATTCACTACCATCAGGTTCTATCACAACTTGGAACACTTTAGCCACCAAATTTCTTGCAAAGTACTTTCCACCAGCCAGAACTGGAAAACTGAGGAATGACATCACATCCTTTATACAACAAGACTCTGAAACTCTCTACGAAGCTTGGGAAAGGTACAAAGATTTACTCCGGAAATGTCCTCACCATGAGATTCCAAAATGGCTTCAAGTCCAAACATTTTATAATGGACTTTCTGGAATAATGAGAAACACAATAGATGCTGCTGTTGGAGGATCTTTAATGGCAAAAGGAGAAGATCAAGCCTGAGAACTAATCGAAGAAATGGCCAACAACAATTCCTTGTGGCCAACAGAAAGGAGCATGATCCAAAGAATTGCAGGAATTTATGAAAGTGGAGCCAATACAACAGTCAACACCAAGCTAGATCAGATATGCAAATTATGGAAACTCTTACCACTGGATCCACAAGTTCACCATATGGAGGAATACCAGAGTCGAACCAACTTGAAGAAACAGTGAATTTTGTCAACAATTTCAACAGACAATGGAACAATCCATATTCCAACACCTACAACCCAAGGTGGAGGAATCATCCTAATTTTTCATGGAGCAACAATTCAGGCCAACAACGGAACTATCCACCACCTGGATTCCAGCAACAGAACAAAGGCCAGGAGCAGGCAAATGAACCAGGAATAGAAGAAGTGCTGGCTCAGTTAAAAAAGTACGATGCTATCTTTCAGAGCCAATCAGCTTCCATCAAAGCACTGGAGAATCAAATCGGACAACTGGCCAATGCTCAGAGTTACAGACCACCAAGTAATCTTCCTAGCAACACAGAACCCAATCCAAGGAACCGATGGAAGGAGCAATGTCAAGCCATAACTTTGAAAAGCGGTATTGAAATCAACAAAGATGTTGGAATCAAGATGTCCCAAGAAGAAGTTTCAAAAGAAGCTGAACAACAGATGGAGGAAAAAGAGGCAAAGGAAAAAGAAGCAAAGGAAAAAGAACAGATCACTCCACCTCCACCTTTTCCTCAGCGTCTTCTAGAAAAACAAACTGGACAAGCAGTTTGCTCGATTCCTGGAGGTTTTCAAAAAGCTGCACATCAACATCCCATTTGCAGAAGCCTTGGAAGAAATGCCCAGTTATGTCAAATTCATGAAAGATATTCTTTCACGAAAACAGAGATTGGGAGACTACGAAACAGTAGCATTAACGGAAGAATGCATCGCCATTATTCAGAGGAAACTTCCCCCGAAGTTGAAAGATCCTGGCAATTTCACAGTTCCATGCACCATTGGAGAACATTACATCGGTAAGGCTTTATGTGATTTAGGAGCTAGTGTTAACTTGATGCCTTTTTCTATTTACAGGAAACTGCAGATTGGAGAAGTAATGCCTACCTCAGTTTCATTGCAACTTGCTAACCGAACACTTGCATTTCCAAGAGGTGTTGTTGAAGATGTGTTGGTCAAAATAGACAAACTAATTCTCCCAGCAGATTTCATCATCCTTGACATGGAAGAAGACAAAGAAATACCTATCATTCTTGGGAGACCATTCCTGGCCACAGGTAAAACTGTGATTGATGTGAAAAAATGAGAACTAACCATGAAAGTGCAGGACCAAGAAGTGACCTTTAATATTTTCAAAGCCATGAAATTCCCGAGTGATGAAAAGGAAAAGAAGAGAAGAAGAATACTTCAGAGTTGATGTTGTTGAAAGTATCGTTCAAAATATTGAGCCAAATTTCACAGATACACTTGAAGCTTGCATCACCAACATGACTGACAACGAACTAGATGCTGAAATCCTGGAATGTATCAACTACCTTGACAAACCATTCCGATTCAAAGCAACACCACCAGTTGAAAGTTTGGAACTGCCAAAGAAAGATCGAATCAAGCCTTCGATTGAAGAACCACCACAGTTGGAGCTGAAGTTACTTCCGAGCCATCTCAGGTATGCATTTCTTGGAAACTCTTCTGAATTACCTGTTATTATTTCTTCTTCACTAACATTGGAGCAGGAAGAAAAATTGCTGAGAGTGTTACGATAGCACAAGAAAGCCATTGGCTGGACTATAGCAGACATTCGAGGCATAAGTCCATCATTTTGCATGCACAAAATCTTGATGAACGATAAGTACAAACCCACAGTGGAGCATCAACGGAGACTCAATCCAATCATGAAGGAAGTCGTGAAGAAAGAAATCATCAAATGGTTGGATGCTGGCATCATTTACCCCATTTCAGACAGCAGTTGGGTGAGTCCTATGCAGTGTGTACCAAAGAAAGGAGGAATTACTGTGATTAGCAATGAAAAGAATGAGCTAATCCCAACAAGAACAGTAACTGGATGAAGAGTATGTATGGACTACAGGAAACTGAACAAAGCCACGAGAAATGACCATTTTCCGCTACCATTCATTGACCAGATGTTAGACAGACTGACAGTACATGAGTTCTATTGCTTCTGGATTGATATTCAGGGTACAATCAGATTGCCATCGCACCAGAAGACTAGGAGAAAACTACATTTACATGTCCCTATGGTACTTTTGCTTTCCGTAGGATGCCATTTGGATTATGTAATGCCCCTGCCACATTTCAGCGTTGTATGATGGCCATATTCTCAGACATGCTGGAGCAGAGTATGGAGGTTTTCATGGATGACTTTTCTGTATTTGGAGATTCTTTTGATCATTGTTTGCAAAATTTGGAACAGGTGTTACAAAATTGCTAAGATACAAACCCGGTACTCAACTGGGAGAAATGCCCCTTCATGGTGCAAGAAGGCATTGTTCTTGGACACCGGATCTCACAAAAGGGGATTGAGGTAGATAAAGCAAAGATAGAGACAATTGAAAAACTACCTCCACCAACATCAGTAAAAGGTATTCGAAGTTTTCTTGGACATGCAGGTTGTTACAGGAGATTTATCAAAGACTTTTCCAAGATTGCTAAACCTCTATGCAATCTTCTGGAGAAGGATGTGCCTTTCAACTTCACCAAAGAATGCCAGGAAGCTTTTGAAATCTTAAAAAAAAGCTGGTATCTGCCCCCATCATTGTAGCACCAGACTGGACCCTTCCATTTGAAGTTATGTGCGATGCTAGTGATTTTACTGTAGGTGCAGTTTTGGGACAACGTAAAGCAAAGATTTTCCACACCATTTACTACTCTAGCAGAACTTTGAATGAGCTCAACTCAACTACACAACCACCGAAAAGGAGTTGCTCGCAGTTGTGTACGCTTTTGACAAATTCCGCTCTTATCTGTTGGGTCCCAAAGTGGTGGTCTACACAGATCATTTAGCAATCAAATATCTGATCACAAAGAAAGATGCCAAACCCAGATTGATCCGTTGGATACTTCTTCTGCAATAATTTGACGTGGAAATTAGAGAGAGGAAAGGAACAGAGAATCAGGTGGCAGATCATCTATCGAGGCTCGAGAATGGAGAAATAGTTGACAAAAATCTGTCAATCAAAGAAACTTTTCCAGATGAACAGCTGTTTGCCATGAAACAACAGGAAGTCCCTTGGTATCCTGACTATGTCAACTACATTGTGTCAGGAAAATGGCCGTTGGAATGGACAACTCAGCAACGGAAGAAGTTCTTCAAAGAAGTCAAGCACTATGTCTGGGATGAGCCGTACCTGTTCAAATGGTCTGCTGATCAACTACTGAGACGATGTGTTCCATATGAGGAAATCAACAGTGTTTTGCAGCACTGTCATTCATCACCATATGGCGGACACTTCAGCGGAAATGAAATTACAGCCAAAGTCCTACAATCAGGTTTGTTCTAGCCCATTATTTTTAAAGATGCTTATCTTTTTGCTTTTCAATGTGACAGGTGCCAGAGAATGGGAAATATTTCCAGGAGAAACGAAGGACCATTGCAAAACATTCTAGAAGTGGAAATATTCGATGTATGTGGTATTGATTTCATGGGACCCTTTGTTCCATCATTCGAAAATCTGTACATTCTGGTTGCTGTAGACTACGTCTCCAAATGGGTCGAAGCAATTGCACTACCATCCAATGATTCAAAAGTCGTGATCAAATTCCTGAAAAAGAATATTTTCACTCGGTTCGGAACACCGCGGGCAATTATCAGTGATGGTGGCTCTCATTTCTGCAACAGATACTTCGATACACTCATATCCAAATACGGAGTTACTCACAAGGTTTCCACAGCTTACCATCCACATCAAATGGACAGGTTGAGGTTTCAAACAGGGAATCAAAAGAATCCTAGAAAGAACCGTTGGATCAACAAGGAGGGACTGGTCAACAAAACTAGATGATGCATTATGGGCCTACAGGACAGCTTACAAAACACCCATTGGTATGTCTCCATATCGATTGGTGTTTGGAAAAGCGTGCCATCTGCCAGTTGAGCTTGAGTACAAGACGTACTGGGCACTGAAGAAGTTGAATTTTGATTCACAAGCTGCATGAGAGAAAAGACTTCACCAACTTAACGAATTGGAGGAATTTCGCCTACAGGCTTATGAGAATGCCAGATTATACAAAGAAAAGACAAAGAAATGGCATGACTGAAAAATAGTGCATAGATAGTTGGAACCAAGACAGCAGGTGTTATTATACAACTCAAGGTTGAAACTTTTCCCTGGAAAGTTGAAATCTAGGTGGTCAGGTCCATTTGTGATCACTCAGGTTTTACCTTATGGAGCTGTTGAGTTACTGGATCCTAACACCAACAACACATTCAAAGTTAACAGTCAGCATGTCAAACACTACTGGGGAGAATCAGTTGAGCGACAAAAAGAAAGTGTCACACTTTCAGATCCAGCCTAATGATCGAGAAGTAAAAGTCTAGCTGACAACTTTAAAATTTAGCGCTCGCATGGAGGCAACCCATGCAATTTGTGTATATATTGTGATTTGGTGTGATTTAATTTGGTGTGTTTAGTTTTTACAGATTAAGTCATTTCAAGATGGAAGAAGCTCTCGCAAATCTTCACAAGCAATTTCCTTCTCTCCCTCAAAAATCTCTGATGAAAGTCTACAAAGCTCGCTTGGAACGAATGAGGTTACTAACAATTCATGGTGTTCCTAATGATATTCGTTGGGTAATTGAAGCACGGGTCCGATTGGTAGGTAAGTCTTCTGACTCTTTTATTTCACATCTGTCTGGTTTTGGAAGAAGCACTTATGCAAAGAAACGTAGAGCTAAGCAAATGGGTGTTTGTTACAAATGTGCACGATGGATTGCAATACTCGTTGTCGTTCTTTAGGAATGGTGTCTGATAATCGCGAAGACAAATTATTCATCATAGTGATGGCTTGAGTAAGGAGTCTTTAGATGATATATCTTCAACTCTTGAGACGCATCCCAGTGGATATGTTCACATAGCCTTTCATAAATTACATACACAATTTCAAAAAGAAAGACAACTGTAAGTCTCGGGAATCTGACTCAAAAAGACCCTGTTTGCCAATTTATAAGAAAATTGGATGGGAAGCTTGTCCCTGACGCATAGACGTCGACAAGCCGCTACTTTTCTTGTAAATATATATAGCTTTTGTCTTTTCCTAATAATTGTAATTTGTTTTGTTGTTTTCTTTTATTTTCTCCGACATGATCCAGACCTTTTTTACTATCACGATTGCTTAACTAATAATTGTAATTCTGGCAGGTACTAGTGCTATTATTTTACTCACCATTTTCAGGTATTATAAATTCAACTCATCATTGCACTTTGAAGACATCCAGAGAAAACATGGAAGCTACTTCAAGAAGACGAGTTGAAAACATCTGTGTGTTTTGCGGTAGTAGTGTTGGTACTAACCATAATACGAAGAAGCAGCACAAGAATTAGGTCGAGTCTTAGTTGCAAGAATATGCACTTAATATATGGCGGAGGAAATCTTGGACTTATGGGGATCGTTTCAAAGGCCGTACAGGAGAGAGGCAGTCAAGTTTTGGGAATCATCCCAAAACCATTGGCAGAGGCAAATTTTATTGAACCATCAAACGGAGAGGAACTGATCGTGCTAGGTATGTCTGAACGTTTGGTAGAAATGATTAACCGTGCTGATGCTTTATTGTTGGTTTCTATAATATGTCCCAAGG
>SKCR01012386.1:0-12962 GCA_019454045.1 Zanthoxylum bungeanum
TCACTCGTTATATGATTCATAATCAATTATGGTACTCTTTTTTTTTAATATTTTTAAGTGTAATTTTATTATAATACATAAGTAGTATTAAATAAATTAAAAAAGAATCACAAAAATTAAATGAATAAATGAACACAAAATAAATAACAATAACTATGAAATTTGTAATATTTATTAAACAAATAAAAATCTATATTATAAAGCACAATGGTGTTGGAGGAAAGAGAGTGCATCCAACGGCTCTCTTTATGTGGCTTAATTAACGGCTCAGATCATTTCATTGGTAATTGGAGGAAAGAGAGTGAATTGATTGATGGAAATGGTCAAAATTTTCAAATTTTCAAATAAAAAAATAGAAAGTTAAAATAAAATCATTTAATTTTGTAACAACGTGCCGTAGGCACGGGCCAAATACTGTAACACCGTGCCGTAGGCACGGGCATCATTTAATTAAAAAATAAAATCATTTAATTCTGTAACACCGTGCCGTGCCGTAGGCACGGGCATCATTTAATTAAAAAATAAAATAATTTAATTCTGTAACACCGTGCCGTAGGTACGGGCCAAATACTGTAACACCGTGCCGTAGGCACGGGCAAAAACTAGTATATATATAAAGAGCAAAAAAAATATAAATTAATAAAATTAATAAATTAATAAATAAAATAAAATAAGTATATATGTTATTTTTAAATAAATATAATATATATATATATATATATATATATATATATATATTGGGGTATATTTGGTTTGTTGGGGAGGGAATTTTTGTAAAATAGAGGGACAAATTCGGAAATGTGTAAGGGGACAAGGGGAGGGGTGTGTTAGAGGGAGGGGGAAGAGTAGCATATACCCTCTCTTTGTATATTTATATGTATATTAATACCCTCTCTTTTGTCAAAAATTCTCTTCCCAATATTCATTTTATTAATTAATTTTTTCATTTTATAATTTTTTATTTTTTTTAAATTTATTTATTTTTGCTTTATATATATTATGAGACATGCATTCACTTGCGGAGGGAAGCTATTGTGGGTTAGGGGTGTTCGTGGTGCGGTTCAGGGCGGTTTTTTCGTTTTTTACTTCAAACCGCGCGGGTTGGCGGTTTGGGAAATTAGAAAACGAAACCGCAAATTTGATAAGGAAAACCGCGGCGGTTTGAGTTGGCGGTTTAGCGGTTTGGGCGGTTCGGGTCGGCGGTTTGGATTATAAATTTTTAAAGAAAATTTTGTGTGTTTTCACATTATAATTAAAGGAAAATTACATAATTTTCATTTATTCATTACATATTGTTATATGATCATTAAATATCTTAATTTTCATAGTTAAAGAAGAAGAAAAATATAAAATAATATTTAATTTGAATGCGGAAAGGCGGTTGGTTTAGGTGGTTCGTGTCGTGGTTCGAGTCAAAATTTATAGTTTGGGCGGTTCGCGGTTTGACATGGGTCAAAACCGCACACCGACTCGAAATTTACGGTTCGATTCGGTGTGATTCAAAATCATTTTTAATATTTTTTCAAACCGCGCGGTTCGGTTCGGTTCGGTGCGGTTCTCGGTTTCACCCGAAATTGTGTGCACCCTATTGTGGGTAATACTAAACTGCCTAAATCATTCCTCATGATATTTATTCAATCCAAAGGGCACCTATTTCAAAAGTCTAAGAAACAAGGTGAAATTATTAAACTATGACTATTATTAATCCGTGAAAAATAAAAAGCTATGACTTTTATTTTAAAAGGTAAATTTAGTCGATCAAAATTTGGGATAAACACAGAGAAAATTGGGCTCCAAGAAAGAATATTGAGGAACCCAAGATATGATAAATTTCTCAAAGTCAACCAGAAAAAGACTAGATGCACATAAAGATAAAGTAGCACTACTGGATTTTTTTTTTGACACTTGTGTCCTGGTTTCCAATCAAATTCTTCACCGCTAGATCCGGCCACATAACCAAAATCAAAGCTGAACCGGTGGGAACCGATCAGTTTCGGTTCCAACTGATTCCAGATTTGTTCAGTTCGGTTAGAGTTTTATCTTAACCGGACCAAATAGAACTGGACGATTTCAACGATTCGAACCGGAACCGTTGGGCCAGGCTACTGGGAGCAACGACTCCCTACTTCCTTTAATTTTTTTATTTTCTATTTTTTAAAAAATATATATATAATTACTAAATTACCCTTAATAACATTAATAAAATGACTAGTTTTAGGAGCAATTTATGTATTAAAAAAATAATCCAAAAATATATAAATATGGATCATTCTTCATTTTTCAACACAAGATTTCTCAATTCTCTCAATTTATTTAATTCTCTCATTCTCAATTCTCTCATCTTCAATTTCTCCGATGAATTAATTTTACAGTTCTTCAATATTAACAAAAAATGGCAAGCTCATATGAGAACACCATGTCCAATGTGTCAACCCAAAAGAGTGGCCAAAAGTATCGGTACACGGAGAAGAGAAGTTAAGTCTCAATCTTTCGATATTTTCAAAATTCATTTTCATTTAGTCGAGACTGAAAATTAAGGTGCAAGAGCAATATGCAACTATTGTGGCGTATCTTACAAATTTACTGGCGACTATGACAATATGAACAAGCACTTGGATATACATCATGCCGCTGAAATTGGACTTTATACTACACAAACGCAAATGGGCAGATACAGTTCATCTAGTATAGGTACGAGTTCTCTAGATTTATTTAAATATTGATGCTAAAAATAGAGAAGAATTTGCTAAATTTACTTGTATTACACATCTTTCTTTGAGTTTTGGTGAAAAATTTACTTTTACTAATTATTTTCGAAATGTTTTAAATCATGTTGCCTGTAAAATGCATAGAAATACAACAAAATAAAAAATTTTAAATTATACAAAGATGGTAAAATTATTTAAAATGAAATATTTAAATATATTAAAGGTTGTCTTTCAAAATATTTTGATATTTGGAGTGACCATTGGCAAATACACACATACATGGGTGTGACTTGTCATTTGATTAATGTATCATGGAACATGTCAAAACGACTTATTGTATTTAGAGTTTTTGATAAGCATCATACTACACAAAATATTTATAGAATGATTAATATATTTTTTTATGAATATGGTTTATTAGATAAAATTTTAACAACTAGTTTTGACAATGCATCTGTAAATACTACATCAATTAAAAATTTAAAAGAAATATGTCAATCAAATTTGGGGGTTGATTTTTTCATGCTCGTTACATATGTCATGTCCTTAATTTATGTGTTTAAGATGATCTGACTTTTTTAGAACATCACATCAATCCTATTAAGATTGCACTTAATTGTATTTGGTCATATTCTAATATCATGAGAGAATATGCCAAGTTTTGTAAATTAAATAGTGTTAAATCGGTAAAATTTTCACAAGATGTTTCAACTCGTTGGAATTCAACTTATTTTCTTTTATCTTAAGCTTTTCAATACAAAGATGCATTATATAGTTTTTTTCCTAACATGTTCAACATATAACACTTTTGCCTAGCTAATGGGATATTTGTGAAAAAAAAATTAGAACTTTTAAAAGTTTTTAATGATGCTACAATATTTTTAGTGAAGTTTATTATCCCATAATATATTTATTTCTTGTTGAATGTATAAATATTATTGGTACTCTATATAAGCATGCTGAAAGTTCAAATATTAATGACATTGTTTTAATTGAAGCTATTCCTATTATGAAGAGAGAATGATTGACTTATTTTAAAGACATTCCATTACTTTATCTTATTGTCATAGTTTTTGATCCTAGATTAAAATTTGAATGTTTGAATAGTGGCTTACAAACTTATTATGCATTTTTAGGAATAGATGATGAAATTAATATTAGAAAAATAATAGATGGAATAAACATTGATTTAATATATTTATTTAATTATTATGCCAGTAGATATAACTTGCAATCATCTAGATAATCTAGTAGCGAACCCGTAATACATTCATGACCTAGCGTAGGTGATCGTTGGTTACTACAAAGAAATAAAAAAACAGAGGGATAACATGACTAACAACCCATAATTATATAATTATTTTTTCTATCAAGTTTGAGTTTTCTCCTAAATGTTTAGTAAGTAAAAAATTTTAAGTACTTAATTGGTTGAACCAAAATCAAAATGTCAATCAAGTTTTTATCAATTATTACTAAAGAGGTGCTGACAACACATGTTTCCACCATTGCGGTTGAACAAGCCTTCAGTTTAGGAGGCAATATTTTGGAAGCGAGACGATTTTCATTACATCCAAACACTTTAGAAGTAACATCATGTTTGGATGATTTGGACCCGAGATGATATGGGGCAACAAGAAGATGCCCCTGAAGACTTTGAAGACTTTTTCGACAATGCATCTACAAAGCGGAACGAGAGCTGAAAGATCAACAACATGCATAGATAATGGTGATGAGTAAATAATTATAATGGGGAACTATCTAAAAAAATATAATGGAACTACGTGAGCTTTGATTCATCTCACCCATAGAGGATATGTAGACAACTTAAGTTTTTTAAAATTAAGTTCAAGTTATTTTATTTTATTTTTAGTTTAAGTTTTTAATTTAATGTAATATAAAATCAAATTAATAATTTCAAATAAATTTGAAATCCCATTTTTATTTTATTTTTAAAAATAAAAATAAAAATTTTAAATTAATTAAAAAAACCTGATTCCAGATTCCACATTCTTATGGAACAGGGAACCGAACTGAATCAGTGGCTAGGTCTACTCTACCCTTTCTTTATTCCAAATATTCTCATCAATCTATATAAAAATAAAAAGTCATTAAAACAAGGCATTTTCAAATTTAAATCCTAAAATTTGAGCAATTAAAGTTTCACAAAAATTTATTTTGAGTAATCAAAATAAAGCATAAGGTACTATTGGCCCACTATGCAAGCCCACTCGACGTCGTACGCTTGACTCTGTGACAAATGCCAAAAGTTCATCCAAATCTCACACCTGTCGCCTGGAAAATTGAAGACCATCATCACCCCATGGACCTTTATGAAGTGGGGAATAGACATAGTGGGAAAGCTCCCAGCAGCCCCAGGGCAACGAGTATTCTTCTTAGCTATGACAGATTACTTCACCAAATAGATTGAGGCAGAAGCGTATGCACAGGTAATAGACTATAAAATGAAAGCATTCTTCTGAAAGAACATGATCTGTAGGTTCAGAATACAACAGGAAATCGTCAGGACGTCTCCTAATTCATCAGCCACGGTTTCAAAGACTTTTGAAAAGCTTAGGGATACAGCTCAAGTACTCCACCCGACACTACCCACAGGCAAACAGATAAGCAGAGTTTTCGAACAAGACCATCCTCAATACTATGAAGAAAATACTTTTGAAAACAAAAGGCGCATAGGCTAAGGAACTCACATGAGTATTGTGGTCATATTAAACCACTACCCGGACATCTATTGGAGAAACTCCATATTGGCTATGTTGGGGTTTTGGGCGCGGGGCGCGGCGGAAGCGCTGTTTGGACGAAATTATAATTTTAAAATTTTTTAAATTACCGAATAAATTATTCAATATCTAATATGAATAATTCATCCATATTTCACCTAAATATATTTATTTGATATTAAATAACGACATAAATGGTCAAGAAACATCGCGAAACTTTTACGAAAACGTTTTTCCGTAAAATAGCATAAAATGGGTTTTTGACCGAACTGACCACCCAATGCCCGTGAGGGATGCCCAGGTCAGTCCCAACAGTATTAGGGAAGTTCATGGGCTGCCCTAATATTGACAAATTCACTGTTTGGGTAGTCGTCATCCGGTTGGAGCAAAAGTCACCCGGTAACGTCGTTTTTCGTCGTTTTCGCTTATTTCAACTCCGAAACAATTTTCGGCAATTGTTCCAACACCCAAAACACACCCAATACATTTATATGATATTATTTTCATCACCATATGAACAATATTTTCAGATCTGATCCAGAAGCAAAAATATCAAATTTTCATGCTTAAAATCCAATTTTCCAACATTAAACTAATTAATGTTAACACCAACCAAAGTCACCACAAATGAACCACCCAAGAACAATTCTAGGCATTACAATAGTGGTCATAACACTCTAGAATGAAAAATTATCATCAAATGATAAAATTGAATCAATATTACAATAATATCATCCAATATTACTTCACACATGCTAAAAACCTTCCAATCCATCCTCCAAATCCAAAAGCCCCAATTTTATAGAAAAGAAGAAACCCTAGGATCTCACTAGATCATCAAGAAACAAGAAATATATTTTCTAAGCTTAGGGATTTGTAGAATTACCTTTAATCCTCTAATTCATTAGCTTCTTTCTTGATTTTTCTTCCTTTTCTTCATTGTATCATCAAGACAAATTTGAGAGAGTTTTTGGAGGAAGCTATTTGGCCATGGAGCCATTGGAAGAGAAATGAAAATTTTTTACTTTAAAAAATTGCCAAAACCGACATAAGGAGGGCATTTTGGTCATTTTCCCTTTTAATTTCATTAAATTAAAATCAAGATAAGATAAGCTTTAAGTTTGACAAATCAAATTTGCACACTTAAGCTAAATTAAAACATGGCACATGTAACAATAATAATTAAACATATTTCATAACATTTATGTAATATGGATATTATTTAACTATTCAAATATTTAACATTTAAGTATCTAAATAATTAATTAATATAATTATTATTATATATGTATTTTTATTTACATTAAATAACAAATACATATATTAATGGCATGTGTCAAAATCTCATTTGACAATTAATTAATCTGTATCTAATCAAATTATGTATCAAATACAAATACACAATAATTACGATTGACCAAAAATTCCCCTATGCATGTGTTTTCGTTTAACCATTTAAACGATTCGAATTAACTAATTTAATCCAGTGAAGTATTATGAATAATCTGTATTATTTATAACGCATTGCCCAAGTGCTCAACGAGTACACTTCATATTGTGGGACTCTCTAAGTTTAGGTTTATCCGTCACGAAATCCAATTTCGTGTCCATAATTCACCCACTCATGAATTATGACGACCACGAATAATCTCACTAAATTATGCAAGTCGAGGTCATTGCATACGTATAATCCCTCCGTCACAGGCTATCCATATTATACCTGGGATATAGATAAGAACGTCAAATCCTTATGGTATAATATAGTCGACTTTAAAATTTACGATCTCTAAATAACACTCGAAACTTATTTCCGAAGTTATACCACGGCCATGGATTTACTAGATCGCAAACACGTGTAGGATACTTATGCCTTGTACATAGGACTGACGGATTCTATCTTGATACGCACAGGATATCATGAGCATCGGTCCACACCCAACGAACAGGCGGAGGTCTGATCTAAATAGATCGGTGATGTGACTGGCATCAAAGTGTGGATGATAACTCATATATCCACAGTGGTATCTCAAGTCAAAGGACCACTATGCTCGCTCAACTCGAGAAGATTCTTATTGACGTTGGTGTACCATCTATTAGGAAATCTTCAGTGATTCGTTCATTGTTTATCAAAATAAACACCTATATATCTATATGAGTCTCCTGAGACTCATGGTTCATTGGGATAAACTATCAGACCAAGTCATGATATACGACATGTGCTGGTCTCAGCGAATTTGCTAACCGACCCGTGTTAGTAAATCTTGACCAGGAACTTTATTTAAGGATATACAACTTATAGTGACGCTTCCCAATGTCAATTACAAACTATGTTGTAACTGCACACTACATTGTAAATCCTAGGGTCTTTGACTAATCTACACGTATCACTAAATCAGATTTAGTTTCAATTTAATCATAATTAGATATCTAATCGTAATTAGATCGAATATGTGTATAAAGGACAAAAGGTGCTACCATTAAATAATTAATATTATGGAAAAAATGAACTATTTGTATTTATGAATAAGACACAAATACGATCTGGATTGGCACTCTGAGCACCAACCCTAACAGGCTAGCCTTCGGAATAGAATTAGTCATCTCAGTCGAAGGGACCATACCCTCACCATGGTACCAATGGCTCGATGAGGAGTCAAATCAGCACCTGATAAAATATAGTTTTGACACAGCAGCCGAAATCAGATAGCAAGCCCTAGTTTGGATGGGCATACACAAGTAGAATATGGCCAGACACTTAAAAAAAAACGTACGAACCCGTATGTTCAACGAATCAGACTGGGTGCTTCATCGAGTATATCAGAACATAAAGGAAGTGTGAGACGAAATGCTTGGCTCCACCTGGGAAGGACATGACTGTTGGGGCAGTTGTGGAACCCCTAGGGTTGGATCGGTGCCCCGCGCAGCTGAAGTGGGTCTAACCCAATGATATCAGATGTAGGTGTATTTTAAATTATTTTAATGAAAACTACATTTCGATACGATTCCGTAGGAAAAAACGAGGACCAATGTTGACTCCCATACATAATCTTGATTACAATGCTAGCAAGCTTTACTCCAAGATCCAACCTTTATTTCTCCTAGATGAAATGTTGTAGAGAAATTCCAAAGCTTCTCAAAACATTTCTCTAACTAAGGCTAATTTCTCCAAGAATTAATCGTATTTAGCTTTCACAAGCTTAATTAAAACATTGCTCAAGCTAGCTATTTATAGCAAAACTTAGGCAATTTTTAATTAATAAAAGTTCTAATCAACGTTTATGTGAGCTTAATCTAATTTGTCTAAATATGCATAATTAGGTGTGACTAGTCACCTTTGTCTATGACTTTGATTTTATCCAATTAAATCAAGACAAAGTTTAATTAATGAATTAGTTACATGTCTTCCACTTTGATTTAATCCAATTAAATCAAGCCAAAAACACCTATAATTACATATTTGGAATTACCAAAATATCCTAAAATGGTAGAGATATTTATGAATTTACAATTAAGTCCTTGTGTAATTATTGAATTAATCCAATTAGGTCAAAGTAAATAATCAATGTTATCCAATAATACTTGATTATCTTAGTTGATAATTATAATATAGAATATTACCTTTTATCAAAATTAATCGGCTACCCAAGTGCTCAACGAGTACACTTCATATTGGGACTCTCTAAGTTCAGACATGTTCGTCATAAAGCCTAGCTAATATGTACACATTTCGACCACCTCCGAATTCGCAAAGAACACAAATGACCTTTTTGAACTATACAAGTCGAGGTCATCATATATTTTTATCAATCCTTCCTTCGTAGGCTATCTGAGTTGTGCTTAGGAAACATATAATACACCATCAAGTTTTCGAGGCGCACATCTCATGTCGACATGTCCATGATTCTTTACAACTAATCAGAAAGCATTTATGATATATGCGATCCACCCTAGGTGATCGAATTTGGCCAAAGTTTTAAGAATCGTGACTTACTTACATGGATACCTAAACCCCTTATGGTACACATATGGGCCGACAGATCCTATCTTGATTCGCACTTGCTTAACTAGTGCATCGGTCCATACCAAACGAACATCTATAGGCCAGACCAATACATGGCTTCAAAGTATGGAGGATCTCACACAAAATCAGTGCTATCCTATAGTCAAAGAATTACATATGCTACTCGACTCGAGAAGATTCCTATTGATGGTGGTGTGTACTTCCAACTATTAGGAATCACCTGTGAGTCATTCAGTATTCGGTCCAACCAATACCCACACGTCTATACGAGCCTCCAAAGCTAATGGTACATCGGGTTAAGCCATTGGAACACCAATTCCAATATACGACATGTGCTAGTCTTATAAGTTATAGGAATTCGACCATATTCCAAAACCAACGACTAGGAATATTTACTTTAAGAATAGTTTATAATTGTAATACTATCTCAATATCGGACCACCTAGTGTCCAGTATTACTACAAGACTATTCTAAGGTCGATGTCATTCTTAGCATATTAATACATCAATCTAATAATCATAATGACAATACCATTAATAATGTATGAACTGAAAATATAGTTATTTTATTAATAAATAATAAAATATATAATACATTATTTGAATTGGCCAAGCACCGACTCCAACAAACTCCCACTTGCTTAATGCCAATCTAGATGGTACCGCAGTCCCATCTCCTCCACATGTTTATCGAATAACTTAGGAGGTAAGGCCTTAGTAAGCGGGTCTGCTATATTGTATAGTCCTTGAACCTTCAAGACCACTATGTCTTTTCGTTCTGTAATCCATTGTCTGGTGAAATCACACACGTTACACAAGTGCACGTACCGCTCAAGTAGTATAAAATATATCGATCCCATGAGGACTTAATACCTAAGCTATCAATTTATGAAGTTAAATGTTTACAAGTATCTAATAGATTGGTTATTGATTGGATGGTGATTTTTGTCTGAAAACAAGTAAATAAAACAGTGCGAAAGTAAATTTAAGGAAAATTCAATATTAAGAAACTATCTAAGGTTATGAATCCTTCCAATATCTTTTAAAGATGAAGTGATTATCTCATGTTTGTGCAATATATCGGTTTATTAACCTGGAACACGAAGTTATGCAAAAGCCTCTTCAATGGTCAGATGGAAACACCCAAATTAACCCAATTAATCATATTCCTATATTAACCAGGTTATCTGAATTCATTAAGATTAAGTTCCAATTATGGCTACCCCTGTCCGACAGGTATATTCTTATCCTGTAAGGAAATCTACCTAAGAGTCATTTGCCCCGAGGTGAGATCGTGAGTTATTGAGTCTAAGGCATAACCTAAAATCCCTTTCCAAGATCATTTTAAGTTTACCAAATCAATCTTATGAATGGCCAGTTAACAATAAGCATTAAGACTAAGGCTCAATAAATAAACCTTTATATTACCATAAACATAAATTACCACTTATAAACCGGTGATATTATAATTCATCACAACCCTAGATAAGGTGTTTAGTTACCACACATATCTAGGACTACTATAAACATAAATAAAGTAAATGACATAAAGTAAAACTTGAAATTGAAAAGGTAAATAAAGCAATAAAGAAAATACTGGGGTTAGAGGGTCCACTTTTATTACTTCTAGTATAAATATCTCCCTTATTATAATATATAAACTTTGCATGACATTACCAACCGACCATATAGGCGGTATCTTGATTAAGTAAAATTTAGATTAATTCTAACCGATCATAAAGGAAATATCCAATTTAGTCAGGTTAAAATCAATTTTTAAGTCCAACCGACCATAAAGGCGGTATCCCATTAAGTCAGGTTTTAAAATAATTTATATATAATAATTAAGGGAGATTAATCAAAATATTAGTAATAAAAGTTTTACCTTTCACTCCAGTAGAGGGGAATTACCTCATCATACTGAAAAGTAAAATAAAGAAAGAACTATTGCATAAAATAAAAATTAAATACAAGAAAGCTGTAAATAAACAAACAAGATACAATCTTCTTAGTATTCTTAAGGAAATCCCCAGAAGAAGGTATGAATTTTCCTTCTGATTTCAGCTTCAATTTATAGGCAAAATTCTGCCCTGCACGTCGCGACGCAAAACACCTGTACATCGTGATGCGCCGTTGATACGATAAAATGATGACACAGGCTGTCGATAAAATTATTGGCTTGGTGTTGCGACGCGGGCTACATTGATGATGTCAGTGATGATGCGTGTCGACAGGCTGCATAATTATGGCGTGTCTCGACGCAGAGGATGTTGCGCGTCGCGACGCGTGAATAAAAAATTTACCAATTTGCCCTTTTTGATATGAATTTCACTGTTTTAGCCCCGATTCAATTCTAGTGAGTTCCGAAACTTTATTTATCTGTAAAATAACACAAAACACATAAAAATATTCACAATACTCGAGAAACTATACAAAATTTTAAGTGAAAAGAGATGGTAAATACTGATATATTTACCGTTTATCATAACTCTAATTACGCAGTATTTTCTTTCCACGTGTTTAGACTTGGAATGCGCCATCGAATCCTTAGCTTGTGTAATGGATCCGCTATTATCACAGTACAGTGGGATCGAATCCGCAATACTAGGCATAACGCCAAGTTCTTTGATAAAATTTCTAATCCAAACAGTTTTTTTAGTAACTTCTGAAGCCGTTATAAATTTCGCCTTAATGGTTGAAGCAGCTGTTGAGCCTTGCTTTGAACATCGCCAACTAACCGCACCACCATTAAGGGTAAATATGTATCCGGATGTGGACTTTCGATCATCTGGATCTCTTTGGAAGTTAGAGTTTGTATAACCCTTAACTTATAGCTCATTTTCTCAATTTATTAGAAACTTATCCTTAATATTCTTAAGATATTTTCAAATATATTTCACGGCTGTCCAATGATCATTACCTGGATCAGATTGATATTAGCTAGTCACACTGAATCCAAAACTGATGTCAAGCCTCTTACATAGCATAGCATGCATGATGCTTCCAATACAAGAATCATATGACAAGTTAGATATTCTAACTCTTTCTTCCTCAGTCCGAGGTGTCATTTCTTCGAAAGATGTATGCCATATCGGAAAGGTACATTTGCAAGCTTGCAGTTGGTAAAACCATACCTTTCTAGCATCTTATCTATAAACGTCGATTGTGACAGCCCTATAAGCTTCCTAACTCTATCCCGGTTGAGCCTTATACCTAGTATATAGGAAGTTTCACCCATATCTTTCATGGAGAAGTTCTTGCAAAGGTACGCTTTCACACTGTGCATCCATCCTATATCATTCCATATGATAAGGATGTCATCTACATACAAAACTAGGAAAACAATCACACTCCCACTCACATTGTTCTTCCTTGTTCCTGATGAATCCAGATAATCTAATTATCTCATCTAAATGATGATTCCAGCTTCAAGATGCATGTTTAAGTCCATAAATAGACTTCTAGAGCGTACAAATCAAGTTTGAAGTCTCACTG
>SKCR01012387.1:0-12698 GCA_019454045.1 Zanthoxylum bungeanum
GCCCATGTCTAGCTAGGCTAGAGGTGGATATGAATATTTCGTGACCTTTACGGATGTGGCATCACGTTTTGTTTGTGTTTCTTTTCTTTTGAAGAACACAAATCGGAAACGTTTAGAGTTTCGACACGAAATAGACGAATAGATCCGCTAAAGTATTAAAACATCACACATTTGAACCGTGATGAAAATACTTAAGCATAAGTTTCTCATATACTTGAAAGAGTATAGTATTCTTTCAATGAGGACTCCTCCCGGAACACGTCAGTTTGACGGTGTGTCCGAATGGAGAAACCAAATTTTGTTAGACATGATAAGGTTAATCATGAGTCGCTCTGAGCTACCATTTTCCTTCAAAGGATAAGCATTTAACACAGTGCATACTTATTTGAATAAGGTTCCATGAAAATCTGTTTGACAGATTTCATATTAGATATGAACAGGAAAGAAGCTGGGCTTTCTCACTATGATTTGGGAATGCTAGGCATGTGTTTGGATGATACCAAACTAGAACCCAAATTGGATAAGTGCCTAATTGTAGGTTGTCCTAAGGAAACCAAAGTATAGTACTTATACATCTCACATGAGAATAATGTAATTGTTGCTCACCATGCGTTTTTCCTAAGAGGAATACCGATATGCAGTGGTAAGTGGGAGGATAGTAAAACTCGAAGAAAATCGGAGTAATATTGTTCAAGGCACCTAGTCCTTAATGGAACACAAACAGTTCATCAAGGATGAAACTGTACCAATAATCTTCGAATACACAAGAACCGCGTAGGTCGGAGAGAGTCAGAAAACAACCTGGGGTATGGGTTTCTGATCTCACCTCATAAAGATGTCAATCTTATTGAGGAATACGAACTGACTACGTGTGAGGAAGTGATACAAGGTATCGACTCCATATTATGGCAAAGTTCCATGAGTCCAAAATGGATTCCATGTATAACAACTATATTTAGACACTAGTTGTTGTACCGCAAGGCATTGTGCCTATTGGTACTATATAAGTCTTCAAGGAAGACATACATGGATGGCAACAAACCAACGTACTAAGCTAGGCTTGTAGCGAAAATGTATCATTATCAACATTGTGTTGATTACAATGAAACCTTTACATGTTGCCATGAATAAATCCATTTGGATAATGCTTGCTTACGCTGCATGTTTCATTCATGAAATATAACAGCTGAACGTCAAAATCGCTTTCCTTAAACGGAAACCTTTTTAGAGGATGTTTATAACATCCTGACGGTTTTGTCGTACCAAAACTAGCAAATAAGATTTGCAGGTTATTCGATCCATGTTTGGATTGAATCAAGCATTAGGTTCTTGGAATTATCGTTTTGATGTAATCATAATGGTGTATGATTTGATTCAAAATGAATATGATTCTTGTGTATATAAGGAGGTTAGTGGGAGCGCATTGACAATGATGTCCTAATTAATGATGATATGTCATTTCTTGGAAATGATATTCCCATATTACGATCGGTGAAAGCTTGGCTTTCATTAAAATTCTCCGTAGAATTCTTGGGAGTAACAACCTTTATTCTAGGAATAAAGATCTACTGAGTTAGATCTAGAGGTTATTGACACTCTGCGAGAACTCGTACATTGAAAAATGTACGCACCTGGTGTCTCATATGCATATGGATTCACAAACAGGTCAATCCAAGTGATAGTCACTGGATTGATATTAAGAACATCCGTTAGTATCCTAGAGAACTAAGGATGATGTCTTAAACTATGGAGAATGAGAACTTGAAGTGACTAGGATCACTGCTGTAAGTTTTCTAACCGATAAAAACAACGGTACAATACAGTTTGAATAACGGAACAGTGAGCTAGAAATCTTCCAAGCAAGATACTGTTACCGAATAAACAACAAATGCGGGTCATTGTTGCGGCTGAGGCAGCAATAGAAGCCATCTGGGTCATCAACAAATCTAATTAGATTAGATATAGTTCTGTTAGCAGCTGAGCTAGGCTACAGCGCAGACTAAAGAATTAATGGTCTCATCAACGATCCAGATATATACTTCGACTATTCATCTGATTCGTTCGGATCATACATTGTGGCGATGTGATGATCGAATAAATTGCATAAGACGATAATCATACAAATCAGCTGACAAAAGCCTTTCCTCAGCAGTTTGAGCGAACCGTACATGGTTCGGGTGTAAGACACTCGAGTGACTGGCTATAGGCCAAGTGGGAGATTGTTGGACAATTATGACCCATAGCGTCACTATTTGTAAAATTAACTATGCGACAAAGAGATTGCACTCTTATCATTTGTGATTAGATCACCTAGATGTATAAATGATATGAGGTCCATATGATTAGTTCCTGGATTGAGATGATATGAGAGACAGTATCAGTCCACGAAGGATTAATCATTAAATATCCCTAGTCGTAGTATTATCGAGACTGGACATCGATAATGCGGAATAGACTAGTATTACACTTGTGCGTGTTATGTGAGATCATAACGGCATAGTTCTCATATATTTGGGTATAGGATACTCATACAAGTGTAATAGGAGGTTGTGTTTTACCGATGGTACGGAAAACAGCTTCGCTCTGGATAGACCCCTCGGAATTCCATTGGTAGTATGACTATGTGTCTATGGAAGTCCGAAATCAGGGTAGGTGTATTTGGTCTTAACCTGAGACTTGCATCGCTAATACTTACTTGCGACAATTGGTATGATTTAGTTTTGGTCGTCCAGGGCTTAACAGTTCTGTGTACGCCTCTGCTGGGTATATCGAGAATCGTAGTGTATTGGGTGGTGATGTCAAGACGGAAGTATCACTCCAGTCATAGTGGAGATGATGTCACGTAGGATAACGGTACTAGTGCTCTTAAGTACTGCAGTCATCGGGATATTATGACTAGGTCATGTATGTTCGATTATAGAGACTAGTTACCAAGACATCCGACATGTGTTTCGTACGGGGCAGACACATTCCAGCCCCAGGCCTAGCACGTGACAATCCGATACTGGATCGTAATACCAATACTACGTATACTACGCCTGACATGATTATATATTCCAGTAAGAATATTTCTGGAGAATTGGGTAGGCACGGTGCTTTGCTAGAAGCCAACCATGTCTTGTAAATCGGTAAGGCACGTGGTACGAGGTACGCACGTATTCGGATAATCCGATGACCGTATTTTACTGCCAACATATCCAGGGATCTCTTGGGTCGCTTCCCAAGATTCACCGATGACAGTTGATTTAAATTAGAATTAATCTGGGATTAATTAAGAGAGAAAATTAATCTGGGATTAATTAAGATGGAGAAAATTAATCTAGGATTAATTGAGGTATTATTTAATCTGGGATTAAATGTGTTCGGAAGAGAGAAAACGCGATTAATTGGAATTAATCGGTAGAATAAATTAATAGTTAAATTTGATTTTTCTATTTAATTTATTCGTATGGGCTAAAATTAGTATATCGGATATATTAATATGAATTGGATTTCATTACGAAATAAAAGTTGGACTTTGATGCGAACGAGCGAATTAATTTAGAATTAATTTGTAGACGACATTCATAATATATTTGCGAGGCATCGTTATTTAATTAAATTAGATTTAATTATTTAGCGACGAAAGTTCGTTTAATCGGATTAAACGGAACCGAGCCGCGGCAAATGTTCGTAGAGACATTGTAATTTTGAATTCAAATGTGGGGCCCACTTCACATGTGGTAGTTGGGAGGGTAGTTGGCATTTATACCAAGCCACCCACCATCCAACTACCTTGGAATGGTTTTGGTGAAACCATTTACCCAACTACCTTGTTTAGGTAAAAGGGTAAATTGGTTTTACCTAAAACTCTTCTCTCTCTCTTCATGCATCACACTTGTAACACATTTGAAAATGGAAAAACCCTAATACACCATGTAATGGGCGTGAGCTACCTGCCTCTCTTCTCTTTGATTTTGTGGCAAAATCAAGTTAGCTAGCACTTCAAGGAATCAACAAAGGTGATAGGGAAACTACTTCAAGAGTTGGAATCATCACTTAAAGCTTGGATCTTGGAGATCTCTTCTCAAAATTTTAAAGCTCAAATCCGTTCATTGTAAGTATATTCCGCAACTTATTTTGAATTTATGAACACCTTTACATGCTTATTAGATCCTTAGCATGTTCTAGGAACAATAACACCTTTCTCCTTCAAATGCTCATTCAGGTAGTACGTCTCTAAAACATCACTTACTTCGAAGAGTATTCCCAACTCAAAAGACAAACATTCAATCGACAATAAGATCCTACACGCATTTGGCATCAACTATGAGGGAGCAACTCTAAAATGATCCAGAACCTCCCAGACCAGTCTCGGAATAGGAAACCTCAACCCCACAAAAAATGAACGTACGTAGAATCCCATCCACGCCGGAACCTTATAATCTATTCTTTCATTTGACGAAGGCACACGGAGTTCCAAAGAATCAGGAAACCTATACATAATACTGAGCTCCCTCAACGCTTTCCCTGTCATTCGACTAGCGGGATTTTTTGATAGTAAGTTAGTGGGTTCACTCGTACAAGAAAAGTCACTCGACTATCCGACAGCGGGCAAAGACCTTAGTGGAATGGCCTCGGTAGGGGTCTCTTGAGGAGGCCTAGCTAGGGTAACTACGCCACATTCGATCATCCCTTGGTACGACCAATCTTTGTTTTCTACTTCCTCCTTGGTGTCACTCGACGATTCGACATAATTGTCGATGTTGGCACCTAAGCTGCCTAGAGATTCTCCACTCGACATCCTCCAAACAACCAGCATATAAACAACTAATTTCCCTAGTAACCTACTGACCGGCGTAAACACACACGTATAACGCAAGCGCACGTATCGTTCAAGTAGTATAAAAATATCGATCCCACGAGGACTTATTTCGTACTTTTGTTATTAATTATTAAATCTATTTATTTACAGATATCTAATTGAGGGAGAAGAGAATGATTGCTTGATTGATTTGGTTGATTGTAGATTTGCTAAATAAATAAAAGACAAAAGAAAATACTAAGAAAAATAACAAAAGACACAAAGATCTAGGGTTGTGAATCATTCTAATATTTTTAAAAGATGAAGTGATTATTTTATGTTTGTGTAATAAATCAGTTTACTAACCTGGAACACGAAATTATGCAAAAGCCTCTGTCGATGGTCAGACGCAAATACCCAGTTTAACCCAATTGAACCATATGTCTATGTCAACTAAATTATCTGGATTCATTAAGTTTAAGTTCCAATTATGGCTGCCCCCGCCCGACAGGTATATGTCTATCCTGTAAGGAAATCTATTAAGGGTTATCTATCCTCAAGGAAGATCGTGGGCTATTTAGTCTAAGGCTGAAACCTAAAATCCCTATGTCTAGTTCATTTTAGATTTACCACATCAATCTTATTGGTGATCAGACAACAAGAAGCATTAAGCTTAAGACTTAATAAGTAAACCTTTACATTACCCAAACTGTAAAATAATCCCTTATAAACCGGTGATATTAGAATTCATCACAACCCCAGATAACTAACACATAACTAGGGCTAGTAAAAACTTAAATAAAATAAAAGACATAAAGTAAATACTGAAAATTAAATACTGAAAAGTAAATTGCTGAAAAGTAAATAAAGTAAAAGTACAATAAAAGAAAATACTGGGGTTAGAGGATCAACTTTTATTACTACTATTTTAGATATCTCCCTTAATATAATATATTAACTTTGCGTGATAATTACCAACCAGCCATAAGGCGGTATTCTGATTAAGTCAAATTAATAATTAATTACCAACCGACCAACCAGGCGGTATCCATACTTAGTCAGTTAAAACCAATTTATAATTAATTACCAACCGGTCAATATAGCGGTATCCTTATTAAGTCAGGTTTTAAATAGTTTATATATTATAATTAAGGGAGATTAATCTAAATATCAATAATAAAAGCTTTACCTTTTACCCCAGCAAGGGGAAATTACCTCATCATTGCTTGAAAAGTAAAAAAACTGAAAAGTAAAGAAAGGAAAGTACTGTGCGTAAAAGTAAATTGCGGAAAGTAAAAACTGAAAAGTAAAGAAAAGAAAATGCGAAAGCGGAAATTAATTACTGAAAGCTGTAAATAAACAAACAAGATACAATCTTCTTATTTATTCTTAAGGAATTTCAAAGAAGAAAGTATGAATTTTACAAATGAAATGGCTTGGTATTTATAGGCAAAATTTTACCTCCATCAAATCATCCATCAAATTCTCCACCAAATCCATTATTAATTTCTCCACTAATTACTCCACCAAATCCATAATTGCTCCACTAATTGCTTATCTTGTTTGGTGATGATTTGATAATTTTTATTAATTATTTAGTAATTTATATTTTGCTTTGAAAATGATTGATAATGACTTTAATAATTACACACCACACACTTCTTCTGGATGGTTCATCCATTTCGGTCATGAAATCATCCGAATTCGAAAATATTGTCTCTTCCAAAGTTGTATATCTTTGAGTCTTCTTTAATATGGCACTTGAATCAGCTCAATCCGATATTGGAGTAAAATGTTATGCCCAAAATACGACAGATATGCAAAACTGGAATTTTCAAAACTGCACTTTGTCAAAACGCCCTTTCAAGTTTCCAATCTCCAAAATTAATATATCAAGTCCAATAATTGCCCTTAATTGACCCACATTTCGTCCTAAATGATTTCATTGAGACCCGATATTATTTTATCTGCAAAATAAACTAAAACATATCAAAACGTTCATCAAACCCGAGAAACTAAACAAAATATTAAGTAAAAGGGGCGGTAAATATTGATATATTTTCTGCTCATCACACCCCCCAAATATAACATTTTGTTAGTCCTCGAGCAAAACAAAAAAATAAAATTAAAATTAAACTAAGCCACTTTCGTAGGGATCACGGTTGCATTTAGCATATGCAACAAGCCTTTAAACCCCTAAGTGTCTCTAGTGGACGAGTTGTAGTCTCGTGAGGGTTTACAATAATGATACCCACAAACATTTTACAAAAGTAAAAAGGTAGTAAAACTAATGCACACAAAAGCAAAAACACAAGAGAAAAGAGAATAAAGAAGTCAGTGACTAATCATGTGAAATTTCTACTCCAAGTTACTAGTTGTTTTGTTTCTTTCTAAATTTCCAAATAAGTAAATTCTCCGATTATTTTTACCATTCTCCATATACACAGCTAACAAAATATTAATCAACTCATTTTTTGCCCACAACAGTCACAAGTGTAGTTGATAAGAGAGTAATATTTTTGTCCTAAAATTTTGTCAAAATTCACATCTTTTTGCAGCATTGGAATAATTTTTCTGATTTTTCTGATTTTTTTCTTTGATTTTTGATTTTGACTTTTTATTTATATACAATATCTTCCGTCTATGTAGCGAGCTTTAGGTCGATGGCTCCCAAACCAGTTGGCTTTAGGGCACCAAGTGTTAAAACACCCCTACGGACTTAATAACCCAGACTTAAGATATATATATTTTTGCAACATTCTTGATCCATGTACGGAGCTTTGGGCCAGTGACTCCCAAACCAGTTGGTTTTAGGGCACTAGGTGTTAAAACACCTTTTCAGACTTAATAACCTGGATCTCAGACGTTTTTTTTTTTTTTTTTTTTTTACTCCATCACTTTTTGATATGCTTCCTCCAATTAAAGTAGAGCACTGAATATTACAAACTTTTCAATTAAAACTCATATCTGTATGTTACTATGCACATTGATAATACCTGCCAACTGAGCATATGAAGATCCATTTTAGTCCGTTTTTTTTAGGAGAATTTACAAATTAAATATTTAAAAGGAAATAAAATAAACAAAAATTAACTTGTTTCGAAACAGGTTTGAAATACGTCTCAGGAGTGGAAACTCCTTACACATCTATCTCACAAATTTCACCTTTTTAGTCAAAATAAAAATACAAAAATGTAAAATATTTTTGTACTTTTTGAAAATTTTACAATTTTTTTGTATTTTTCGAAAAATTTGGACTAAAAATAAAAAATTTTAGACTAAAAATAAAAACAAGACATTACAATTCAACTATTTCCTCCCCCAACCTAAATGAGACATTGTCCCCAATGTCTTAAACAGTAGAAGAAGAGTTTAGAAGGTCGTACCTGGTTAGCTGAAAATCTACGAAAAATTACCGATTAAGATCAAGGTCCAATTTACGCTTCTTACCACGATCGCTATCTGACCAGTTCAACTTGGAAAGAATGGGGTCGATTTTTGGTTCAAAGGCTAGGATTTGGTCAATTAATTCTTCGGCCTTTGTCGCAGTTAGGAAAATATCTTGTACTGTTTTGGTGACAAACTCGTGTCTTTTGGCTTCCGCAAGAAATACAAACAGAAAATCGAAGAAATGCTCAATGTTAAGTAATCCAATGGGCTTTCGATGAATATTCAAGTGTGCCTATGATGCCACTGTGAACATTTCTTCAAACGTTCCCAGCCCTCCTGGTAACACAATAAACGCATCCGCAGTATTGATCATTTCTTGAATTTGTTCGGGCATTCCCGATACGATGCGTTCATCTCCATTTGTTGTTCCGATTAATTGTTCGTCCGCCAAAGGTTTTGGGATGATTCCCAAAACATGTCTGCCACCATCCTGAACGGCTTTTGAAATACTTCCCATCAATCCAAGATTGCCACCGCCATATACTAGGTGCATATTTCTTTCTGCTATGACTCGCCCCAATTCCTTCGCAGCCTCAATGAATTCTGGTTTGTTACCAGAATTGGATCCACAGAAAACACAAATTCGCTTGATTCGCTGCTGTGAAGTTGCTTCCATTTTCTCTCTCTTATTTGGATGTGTATCTGGATGTGTCGAAGAGAGAAATGACGAGCTGAATTTATAGAACCTGAAAATAGGTGAGTAATAATTGCACTAGTATCTGCCAAATGACAATTATTAGAAGAACGTTAAAAATAAATCGTGAAAAGTCAAAAAGTATAAATCTTGTCGGCGAAAATAAAGAAAAGTACAAAAGAAAAGCAAATCAAAGCAATAATTAATGCAACGGAATTGTGTACTCAATACGCCATTCGCTTAGTATAAATTCATGAGGATGCGTCTCAAGAATTCATTCCTTACTCAGCCATCACTAATGAATTACCTCTCATCTTTGTGATTGTCAAACACCATTCCTTCTGTCTTAAAATGCTTTGTTTGTGCTTTTCCCTACAAAAATAACACACAAAATCAAAAACTCTACAACATGTATACACAAAATATGAAAACAGAAATTAAACAAAGTGCATGGGTTGCCTCCCTTCTAGCGATAAATTTATCGTCTTCAGCTAGACGTGACTGAAATCCATATGTCAAGGAGGTTTCAACGTCATTTTAGATGTCCGATTAAAGACAATCCCATGAGCGTTGCTTTTGAAGGGTCTCTTCCAACGGTAAGGTAGCAGAAATTTTTTTGTCTCATTTAGTGCTTGTGCCACCTTTTTGCTCCTTGTTGCTCCAGTGGTTCCTGCAAAGAAAGAAAGAAAATCAAGAGGTCTCGTATGGTGCTTGACTTGGAATAGAAGTTCCATTCTGTCAAGCTTTAGGGTGATATCTCTAAATTGTACTCCCCAAAACAGTGATGTTTCGCCTGAATTCACTGGATCTTCAATTTTGTCTGACAATTTCTCCTCCATTTGCTCTGCTTCTTGCTCTACCTTTTCTTCACAGATGAATTTTAAAATTTCCGTATTCAATTCTTTATCCGTCATCTGTGAAATGCATGCTCCATAAGTATCTGCCTGAGGATGTAAAGATGTTTCTGACATTAGGTTTTCATCCTCTGATACGACTGGAATGGATGGTTCAGGTAGATCTTCATCAAACATCATGGTAAAGCATGCTCCCAGATCTTCATTTTGAGGATTGAAAGTTTGATCCTCCATTGTTGGTACAGTTGGTACAAATAGATCAGCTTCATCCTCGTCAGAGTCAGAATAATAAAAATTAAATCGAGACTTTGTCGGTTCGGGCTCCTGAACTGATACCTCTGGTTTTTGATACTGCTCAGCCTCCTCCTTTGTTAAGGTGTCATTGTAGATCTCTGGGTACTCGAAAGCTTTGTCAGTTTGATCTGATAATTCTTCTTGAGGTATGAAGTTCTGGTTTTCTGTTAATTGTCTGATCTGATATGTCATTCTCTGTATGGATTCTGTTTGACTCTGAATTTGTGCATCTAATTGAGCTTCCAGTTCTTCGAGCCAAACATTGAGCATGTGAATCAACTGATCTTCCTCTGATGGTTCTGGTTCTTGATGAAAATCATAGGTGGATGGTGGATAAGATGGAAAATGTGATGGTTCTTCGTACCATGAAGGATTTTGATAGCTCTGCCACCCTGGATTGTAGTTGTACTCGCAATAATCTCTCGGGTGGTTACCATTACATATTTCATATCTCCCCATTACGTTCTGTTGAGTAAATGAAGTATTGCTTGGTTCTGGCATCCAGTGATAGTCGTTGGGTTGTACAACAGGCCTCAGAAAACTGGACTGTTGCTCCCAGATGTGGGGTGTATCTTCTTGTAAAGCACGTAATCCTTCAATCTCCCAATAATGTTCCATTTTTCAATCACCTGAAAAATAAAAAATAAAGAAATAAAAATACAGATAAAGAAAATTAGATACAAGTAAATTAGATAGCTTCAAAATTAATAACTCAAGAAAAATAGTCCCCGGCAACGACGCCAAAAACTTGATCGGCGTAAACACACACGTAAACGCAAGCGCACGTATCGTTCAAGTAGTATAAAAATATCGATCCCACGAGGTCTTAATTCGTACTTTGTTATTAATTATTGAATCTATTTATTTACAGATATCTAATTGAGGGAGAAGAGAATGATTGCTTGATTGATTTGGTTGATTGTAGATTTGCTAAATAAATAAAAAGACAAAAGAAAATACTAATAAAAATAACAAAAGACACAAAGATCTAGGGTTGTGAATCATTCTAATATCTTTTAAAAGATGAAGTGATTATTTTATGTTTGTGTAATAAATCAGTTTACTAACCTGGAACACGAAATTATGCAAAAGCCTCTGTCGATGGTCAGACGCAAATACCCAGTTTAACCCAATTGAACCATATGTTTATGTCAACTAAATTATCTGGATTCATTAAGTTTAAGTTCCAATTATGGCTACCCCGCCCGACAGGTATATGTCTATCCTGTAAGGAAATCTATTAAAGGGTTATCTATCCTCAAGGAAGATCGTGGGCTATTTAGTCTAAGGCTGAAACCTAAAATCCCTATGTCTAGTTCATTTTAGATTTACCACATCAATCTTATTGGTGATCAGAAAACAAGAAGCATTAAGCTTAAGACTTAATAAGTAAACCTTTAAATTACCCAAACTATAAAATAATCCCTTATAAACGGTGATATTAGAATTCATCACAACCCCAGATAACTAACACATAACTAGGGCTAGTAAAAACTTAAATAAAATAAAAGACATAAAGTAAATACTGAAAATTAAATACTGAAAGTAAATTGCTGAAAAGTAAATAAAGTAAAAGTACAATAAAAGAAAATACTGGGGTTAGAGGATCAACTTTTATTACTACTATTTTAGATATCTCCCTTAATATAATATATTAACTTTCGTGATAATTACCAACCATCCATAAAGGCGGTATTCTGATTAAGTCAAATTAATAATTAATACCAACCGACCAACCAGGCGGTATCCATACTTAGTCAGGTTAAAACCAATTTATAATTAATTACCAACCGGCCAATATAGCGGTATCCTTATTAAGTCAGGTTTTAAATAGTTTATATATTATAATTAAGGGAGATTAATCTAAATATCAATAATAAAAGCTTTACATTTTACCCCAGCAAGGGGGAATTACCTCCTCATTGCTTGAAAAGTAAAAAAAACTGAAAAAGTAAAGAAAGGAAAGTACTGTGCGTAAAAGTAAATTGCGGAAAGTAAAAACTGAAAAGTAACGAAAAGAAAATGCGAAAGCGGAAATTAATTACTGAAAGCTGTAAATAAACAAACAAGATACAATCTTCTTATTTATTCTTAAGGAATTTCAAAGAAGAAAGTATGAATTTTACAAATGAAATGGCTTGGTATTTATAGGCAAAATTTTACCTCCATCAAATCATCCATCAAATTCCCACCAAATCCATTATTAATTTCTCCACTAATTACTCCACCAAATCCATAATTGCTCCACTAATTGCTTATCTTGTTTTGTGATGATTTGATAATTTTTATTAATTATTTAGTAATTTATATTTTGCTTTGAAAATGATTGATAATGACTTTAATAATTACACACCACACACTTCTGGATGGTTCATCCATTTCGGTCATGAAATCATCAGAATTCGAAAATATTTTCTCTTTCAAAGTTGTATATCTTTGAGTCTTCTTTAATATGGCACTTGAATCAGCTCAATCCGATATTGGAGTAAAAGGTTATGCCCAAAATACGACAGATATGCAAAACTGGAATTTCCAAAACTGCACTTGTCAAAACGCCCTTTCAAGTTTCCAATCTCCAAAATTAATATATCAAGTCCAATAATTGCCCTTAATTGACCCATATTTCGTCCTAAATGATTTTATTGAGACCCGATATTATTTTATCTGCAAAATAAACTAAACA
>SKCR01012388.1:0-12702 GCA_019454045.1 Zanthoxylum bungeanum
TCAGTATACCCAGAAGAGGCGTACACAGAACCTGTTAAAGCCCCGGACGACCATAACCAAAGTATATTGATTGTCGCAAGTATTAGCGATGCAAGTCTAAGGTTAAGACTAAATACACCTACCCTGATTTAGACTCCCATAGACACATAGTCATACTACCAATGGGATTCCGAGGGGTCTATCCAGAGCGAAGCTGTTTCCATACCATCGGTAAAAAAAACCTCTTATTACACTTGCATGAGTATCCAATACCCAAATATATGAGAACTATACACTTACGCTTCCATAACACAACAAGTGTAATATTAGCCTATTCCACATTATCGATGTCAAGTCTCGATAATACTACGACTATTGATATTTAATGATTAAACCTTAGTGGATTAATACTGTCTCATAACTTATTAATCTGGAACTAATCATAAGGACTTTTATCATTTATATATCTGAGTAATCCAATTACAAATGATAAAAGAGCAATTTCCTTTGTCACATAGTTAATTTGTACAACAACACCATGTTCTGTACAAATATTGATGCTTTGGGTCATAATTGTCCAACAATGAGGGCTTCTATGGAGTGGGTCCAAAGCTATTTCACTTGACCCAAGTCATACCAGATTAAGGCACCAACAATTCGAAAGTCAAGTACCTTTTGACGAATCAAGCCGAATTAATTCCAACACCAAAAATTCGGCAAAGACAAGACTTATTAGGCTTCAAAACACATCATTAAGTCTAAATACATAAAGGCCACAAATTTTGGGGATGTTTTGTCAATGAGACAATTTAGACATGGCTTTGAAAAACTTGCCACCTTTGTTGGATTTTTGTGGTTTTGTTGTTTTTTTTTTGTTGAATTTTTTGACAAAGTTGTTGATGACTTTAGCCACCTTGTTTGACATTTATGTTATGTTGTCTAGATTATCAAATGACTATTAAGGGTATAGCCTTTAAATAGCCATTAGTTAGCAAGTTAGGATGTTTTGGTATTTTTACACCTACTAGGGTTTCTTTTATTTTACATCCAATTTCGAAAATTAGCTTCATTTGAAAGCTTGGCTTTGTCCCAAAATTGCTTAAGGGAGGGATTCCCCTTATTTCATGCAATCGACTTATCTAAGGTGTGGCAACCTTAGTGGCGTCTTTGTGCTAGCAGAACAATACAAGGAATCATCTGAAGGGTTCTCAAAGACAAGTTCTTTGTGGGTATTCTTTGTGGCTTGGAAGGGTTTTGTTCTTGCAAAATCAAATTCACGGTGTTTGGGGTTCTATCTGTTGTGAGAGGTTTGCTTGGCCTTAAACATCCAAGTGAGTTCTGCATCATTTGGTATCCGATCTTAGGGTTCCAAGGTCTAATTTTTCTATCTTTACTTTGTGTTTTTAATTTAGTCTTTATTGTGTTTGTTGGTAATAAAGATACTTGTTCATCTTGATTCTTAGTTTTTGTGTTTCTTAAGTGTTCTTGCATTTCTGATCTTTCGGTGACCGACATACCGATCCCATACCGGCCTTCATACCGTTCTAACTGGGCATTATATAGCTATTGGAACCGGGCTAGTATCATATCGGCCTACATATCGATATTTATATCGGTCTATCTGGATATTACATAGCTACTGGAATCGGTAAGCATCCATACCGATCTCATACCGGTCAACTTGTGAGTAAAACATAGCTACTGGGACTGGCAAGCAACTATATCGGTCGCATACCGGTCTCCAAACCGGTCAACACTTAGAGCTCAAGTGATCTGAAGAGCAAAAAAAAAGAGTAAAAAAGTTCAAAAATTTGGTTGAATACAGTTAGTTCCATATTATCATTTAGGTGTGTGGATGGTAATTCAACAAAATTTCTACTGAGGCCCCAAATTTCCGTCCGAATTTGCATACGTCCGCAATTGTTTGCATGTTGAATTTTTATTGTTCTAGTTTGTGATTTCCTTATTCCAATTATTATAATAGTAGGTTTTCTTTGTATTGAGTCTACGTTTTTACTAATTCTCACTTCCGTTACTCCGTTTACCCTATATTGGTTTATTATTGTTTATGCTAGCTTGAAGATTACACATTGTTGTGAACTTTTTGGTAAGTCATATTCATAGTATATTGAGTGCAAACACGAGTGGAGTGGAGTGATACGTATTTGAGTGTAAACACGTGGGCATATGAAATTGTGAGGTTATATAATTTTGTTCACATATTTGTTTCTTCTAATCTGTTTGTTGAAGCTTTAATATGGAAGGTACTAGTTTGACAATTATGAGAAGCTTGAGGCTTTAGAAAGGTAGTTTATGGATATGATGGAAAACATGAATGCTACTTTCGACAAGTTGTCCAGGGAAGTAGAGAGTAACCAAATAGGCAGTGTTCCCAGAGCACCACAACCTCAGCATATACCACCACCTCATAATGTGGCACCACGACGTGTACCACCAAATGAAGAAGAAGGTGAAAATGAGTTTGATGATTCTGATGATCTTAATGATGAGGATGAGAGATTTCAGCGAGGGCCTGGTAGGAGGCCTAATAGGAGGTTTGATAGGAGGAATGATATGAGGGATATACAGTTTGATGGTAGAGGTGTATTTGATGACAGACGTGAGGATTATGGCAGGAGAGGGGTAGACACTGAATTTTTGCATGAAGCCCGATGATGAGCCTCGCATGGAGGCACTACCCGATAAGTTAAGGAATTCGCGGAAAACAGACGTCGGAAGGGAAAATTCAGAAAATAAATACCTTGCCAAATTTAATTCTATTGTTTAGCCTCAGGTTCGCTCAATCGATCTTTGTTTTAAATTTTAGTCTTGGCCCAAAACCCCTGCAACCCACAAAAGCCCACATGCCTATAAGCACCCATCCAAAACCCATGCAACCCACAAAGGGCCACACGCCCAAGGCCCACTAAATCCAATCCAAAATATTCAAAACACATTTAACACATGTCAAAATCTAAATAAATCACCTTTCAAATTAAAGATATTCCCCCACTAAAAATACACAATTTCTTTCCTAAATAATTTAATTAAATATATCCCCTTAATTGCATGATTTGTTTCCAAACAAAGAAAACCCTAACACACAAGTATAAAAAGATGAAAAAACCAAACCCTAGGCCCCCATCTTTGGACACACACTCTCTCTCAGCCACAACCAAAAAAACAAAAAACCCTAGAGGATTTGGCAAACACTGACAAATAAAAAATCCCTAGCTTCACATCCTCTCTCTCATGTCTCCTCTCTCATCCAGCATCTCCACGGCCTCAATCTCTCGTCCCCCTCTCTCATTCCCATCAAAATCATGCCAAAAACAAACAAAGAAAACAAAAAAACCCTAATCCTTCTGAACATAACTCAGGGCACCACATCTCTATCTCAACCTAAGAACACAAACTACAACCTTTAGCACCTTCACACTCTTCGGAACCCTTTCTCACTCTCGGAATTCACATAAACCCTAGCCTCATCTCTTTTGGACACTCTCTCACTCACGACACTTTGAACCAAAAGAACCCTAGCTTCATCTCTCGACTTCTCTCTCTCACCTAGCTCTCTCTCGGCTCATTTCTCTCACACACAACCTTACTGAGCAGTCAACAAACCTAAACATAATTTCGTCACTTCTCTCCACTCATCACATGCCGAAATAAGCACCATACAGTCCTACATGTAGCCACAAAACCTTGTAGACTCGGCAATAATAACCAATCACCGAGCAGCCCCTAAGCCACCTTTACTGACCGACACACAGAACACACTCACACAAACCAAAAGACACTCATTCACGGCAATCAAAAGAAAACAAACCAATGCCACACGTCTCTCCTCTCTCAACTTGACAACACGCCAACAACCCTCCACTTAAATCATAAACAAAAAACATTTACTCTCCATCAAAGCAACCCTCCACGTGACCAACAAAGCCAACAAATAACTGCCCACTGACCGATTAAACAACCACCAAAATAAGCCCTGACAGAATACAAAAACAAACAAAACCAGCCAGCCCGTTACTGAAAATCAACTCAAAAAATGGGCCCTAAACCGAGTCCAAAAAATAGTCCAAAAATCACCCAAAACAGCTCGGAAAATTGCCCAAAATAGCCTAGAAAATTGCCTAAAATTAGTCCTCGAAACATCCAAAAATAACCTCCAAACAGTAGCAAAAATAGTCCAAAACAGCGACCGAAACAACAACAAAAACAACAAAATAGTGGATAAAATGTTGAACCAGTGAACTGGAAAAGTGACGGACCATTAACCCTTCCGATGACAACGTAACGCACTTATTTATTTATGCATTGTTAATCTAGTGCGCATTGGCTGATCATGTTGGTTAAAGGTCCTCCATTTGAGGGAAATGCCTATAGGCTACCTTTACCACGATGTTTTGCTGCACCGGACGAAGTATACTTGATTGAATGTGAAATACGTTCAATCGGGCATACGAGGTCTCATATAGATGTTGGCCTTGGTCGCATCTCTTTTATTATTCTGTTATTTACTTTCCGCAAGTTATTGATTTATGTATTTATGTATTGTTATCTAGTGCGCATGGGCTAATCATGTGGGTTAAAGGTTCTCTATTTGAGGGAAATGCCTAAAGGCTACCTTTACCGCGATGTTTTACCACGCCAGACGAAGTATGCTTGATTGAATGCGAAATACGTTTAATCGGGTGTATGAGGTCCCATATAGATGTCGGCATTGGTCACATCACTTTTATCATTCCGTTATTTACTTTTCTTATGTTATTGCTTTGTTTATCCATGTATTGTTATCTCGTGTGCATGGGATAATCATGTTGGATTAAAGTTCCTCTATTCGAAGGAAATGCCTAAAGGCCACCTTTACCATAGTTTGCCGCGCCCTTCTTCTATTGATTTCGCTATTCATCTTTTTTGGTTGTTATTTTTCATCTTTCATTTTCGCATTCATGCCATGTTAATGCTTGAGTGTTGCCTCTTGCGGTATATCGGATGGAAACCAAGATATAAATTCCTTAGTCGAATCCGAATGGATGGTAGTGCGGTCTGTACTTGGGATACAACTCCATGTACCGCTTGAGAAACATTCACGTATGTGTTTGTGTCATTTTAGATACCACTTTGGTAATCTCGTTCGAATACGTTCTCAAACGCTACTCGAATGCATGCATTCGGCCTTATCCTGTTCGAACGCGTTTCCAAATGCTACTCGAATGCATGCATTCTGTTTACCGTTCGAACGCGTTTCTGAACGCTACACGAACGTGCATGTAGTGAATCGACTTCTCTTCCTCATATTTCATGCATGTTTGCTTCTTTCGTCATTTCTTTTGCATTACATACTTAATCATCTCACTTTATTATTGACGCTTTTTACCGTTATTAATCATCTTTGTTCACACAGTCTGGCGACTCCACTGGGGATATAGAATCGGCCCCGAAATAATGTCTTGTAATGTTTGTGATTTTTGCTTTAGTTAACCAGTCTCATATATTTTGCATACCCTTTCTTACCTTGATGGCATCATGTATCGTGAAGTCATTTTCACTCGAAGTGGCGGATCGTTATTTGATATCATCACTCATTGGCACGTACCTTAGGGTATAAAAAAGGTGCGCTCACTTGGTCGCTCGAACCCTTGAGTGGGGGAACTACTTGTGGGAAACCCTTCACCGGCGGGAGCCTTTATCTATACTCCTATAAACCCACATGTGAACCATAGTTGTATGACATATATAAGCCACCTTTTTATGCTTGTGTTTGGGACCATCATCATTTAGATCCAGTTGGACTTCTCGTCATAAGATACGAACTTGTTGGGCCATTTAAACTGAGACGAGTTTATGTCTTATGACGATGGGCCAAAAGCTTCCAAAATGCTGATGGGCTATTTTTTGTTTGGGCCCCCTATCATTTGAAGTTGTTTAGCCCCGTTATCACAAACGTGTAAACTTGTTGGGCCTTTTTCAACTAGGACAAGTTTTCACCTCCCAATAATATGATTGAATGCTTTGAAATGATAGTGGGCCAACTTGTATGAAAACCTTGATGGACTTAGAAAATCCAATCATAATGTAAATATGCTAGAAGCATGAGTCCGATATCCACACTAGCTTCATCCTGGAAGGATACGCCTTGTTATGGCATATTTATTTACTTTGGATACCTCCAAGTTCATCCCCATGACCGCGGATGCCGAAAGCCCAATTCTTCGTTTCTAGACAATGACATGATCCCATAATAGGCTTAGTCCATATTGTAAATGGGCGGTCTGTGTCTTTTACCGATTGAAATGGACAGAAGCGGCCAAGGTTCACCCGTAGAATAGGAGAGAGTGATTTTGTGTACCTTACGTCGGCACATAGAACAAGCCATACTTTGAACCTAAAAATTGACTTAACACGAGTGTGGGAGAAATAATGTTGGAAGGATATATTCTGTTTTGGTAACTACATGCATCTTATATATCTCATGCATCACACGCATACATGCATCATGCTAACTCATAGTTTCAAACAGCCATCATAGATATCCGTTGGGTTAGAGAAGAATGAAGACTCATAAAAAATAGTTAACAAACATTAGTGAGTCAGATAATGAGGTTTCCAACATGGATCAATTAGAGACCAACATCACTAAAATTACTGAGCAGTTACAAGCTTTAGCCACCGCCGTGGCCAGTCTTGCAGTGCCATGTGCAGGGGGAGTAGAAAACAATGAGAATGCTAGGCGTGAAGAGCCTCTGAATAGGGTGAGTGATGAGATCTCTGCTTTTGATGATGACATGATAGAGTATGTTATAGGAAAGGTAGTCGGGTCTCAGACAGAATTGCAGAAACTTAGGGATCAGGTAGAGTCAGTTACCCGTAAGCTGAAGGTTAAACATGAAGATTTGCTAGACTACAATGCGATTACTTTCGAAGAGCAGCTGCCTTCGCAATTCAAGATGCCTGATATAGCCAAGTTCAAAGGAACGGATCTGAGGTCCATCTCTGACAATATGTTTCCGTGATGAGTTCAGTGGGGCTGTCGAAGCGTCAGGTTCAGAAGATGTTCAGGATGTCACTAGAGGGGGTGTTGTGTGAGGAACGGACAAACCCGAGTGCAGCGGAAACCCGCCCGAGATCAAATCGCGAGCGAATAAAATATATTTTTTTTTATAATTTTCGGTAGTCCTAAAAATAAAGTGGGTTTAAAATTTTTAATTACAAACTTAAAATTTCCAATGCATTAAAACATTTTCATGTATTAAAAATTACCATAAGTCCATTTAAAAATTTCAACACACTTTAATCAATTATCAACTATTGACAATTAAAACTAACCATCCTAATTATTTCCAACACTTGAAAATAATCCAAACATACTAAAATTAATTTTCCAACATTTGGAAAAATTAATTCAAGCATACAATATAATTTTCCAACTCTTGAAAAAAATAATCCAAGCATTCAAAATTAACATATCAACTATATACTAATTTTCAACACTTAAATGCTTCTAATTCCTCACTAACATGCTTCATATTAATCCAACAAATCCACAACAATTTTTCTCAACTAAATTAATCAACAAATTGAACAAATAAATTCACAAATTAAATGTACCAACAAGCTTTGTCAATTGATCCTTCCTTCAAGCTTTTCCAAATTTTCCAAGCTTTAAGCTTTCTCCAAATTCCACCAAATTGCTACTCCAAGAAAAATCTTGGTGATCAATAGGTGGTTTGATCACTCAAGAATAGCAACCAACTTTTCCCCAAATTTTAACTCTTAAAACCCTAGAAAAAGGAAAGCCTCAAGAACATAAATTAACCCTTAACACTTAGGGATTAATTCCATGGACTTGATTATATGTAGGGTAATATTTGGTGAGATTATAGGCTTGGATTTGAGAGCAGAACCAAGCTTTTCTTTCTTCTCTTCAAAGGCTCGGCAGTGAGCTTCTGCAGAGGAAAAAAGATAAACCAATTTTCTTCTTTTTTACTTTTACTTGATACGGCAGGCAGTAGAGAAAGAATGAGCAATTTTTTTTTGTTTTTATTGGTTTTATTAATAGAAAATAAAGAAAAAAAACTAACCCAAGCCCTTTGATTAAATCATGGTTCAAGGGAATCTTTTCCCCACACCACTCATTTCAAAAAATTAACTTAACCAAAGTTAAAATTATATCTCACCAACTAATGTAACTAAATTACAATTAAAAGCTTTAGTTACATTAACCAAAAATATTCAATTGCTTTAACTTAGTTACCTTAATTAATTAAAACATTTATTTGTATAAACTAAGTAATTAATTTCGTATATTAATTTAACAATAAAATTAATTCACAAAATAATTACAAATTTAATGTAAATCAAATTTACATTTATTATACAATAAAATTATATCAATTCTTGATATAAAATTAATTAATTTAATTCATCTCATAAATTATCGGATCAAACAATTTAATCTTAAAAACCCAAAATACTTTGTCAACATTTGACGAGAGGTCGCCCTAGTGCTCAACGAGTAAACTCAATATAATGGAACTCTCTAGGCTCACGTTCAGTTGTTAGTTATATATATACATATATATCTCATATACTTATATACATATTTCATGAAGGCCTGTCCACCTACAAATCATGACTAAACAACACGACACGTCGAACCATGCAAGTCGAGGTTAAAACGCTAATGTATAATCCCTTCGTCATTTCTGTTTCCAATTGAGTAAGGTTATAGTTATACTGTCAAAACCTTATCTACTCAATATATGAAATTTTTCATCCTTATATTCCATTAATAAATAATATAGCAAAACTCTTTTTGAATATTATATATAATGTCAAAGAAACAATTTCTTCAACGAACTTTCGGCCAAAAGATTTCCGGAATACATTCTAAAAATTTCTGGAAACAAAATCCAACCATATGGACTGACGAATCCTCATATTAACACACACCGATCTTCGTGAGCATCGGTCTATACCTAACAGTCATCCAGAGGCCAGACCATGAAAGGTCTCTGACATGCATGGTATCAGGCACAGAGGATCACTCACAAGACCACCGTGGTGTCTCAAGTCAAAGGACCACAATAACTACTCAACTCGAAAAGATAACTATTGACAGTTTTATGGAATATCTATTAGTCATCTTTTATGAGTTTGTTCAATACTCGTTCAATTAATGAATATCTGCATTTCTATACGAACTTCCGCTAAGCTCACAGTCTGTTGAGACAAACCATATGTCCATTACATAGATAGACAATGCACTAGTCTTACCAATATAATGACCGACCCATGTCAATATATCTAGACTAGGAATAATTTATATTCGAGATAATGCGTGATATTTCTCAACACCATTTGCAACTCTTGCAACTATATCACCATATGTAGTAACTCTCGGGTCTTTACTAAATTTATATAAGGTTCCGAGTGTAACTCGAAATCTCTAACTCTTAGAGTAATCTAACAATTAGATTTACATTATATAAATAAAGTAAGAGTTTTACCATATTAATAAATAAATAATCATGAAGAAATAGATATTATATTGCATAAATATCAAATATTCATACAAAAAGTGAATGGTGCTCGATCACCATTTCCAACACTCCCACTTGATCTAGTGCCATTCACGATGGTATCTAATACCCATAGACTCCACGTGTTTCTCAAACACCTTGGGAGTTAAGGCTTTAGTCAGTGGATCTGCTACATTTTCTTCAGTTCGTACTTTACAAACTATAATATCACCTCTAGCTAAAATTTCTCTAATTATGTGATACTTTCGTTCCACATGCTTAGATTTCTGATGAGCGCGAGGTTCATTGGCTTGAGCTATCGCACCATTGTTGTCACAGAATAACGGAATAGGATCTACTATAGATGGACTACTCCAAGCTCTGCAACAAACTTTTTGATCCAGACAGCTTCCTTTGCGGCTTCTGAAGCAGCAATGTATTCTGCCTCGGTGGTGGAATCAGCAGTCGAACCCTGTTTGGTGCTTTTCCAACTAATGGCACCTCCATTGAGAGAAAACACAAATCCAGATGTAGACTTTCTATCATCTGGATCAGATTGAAAATATGAATCCGTGTAACCTCTCAATTGTAAGTCATTTTCTCCATAAATGAGAAACTTATCCTTTGTACCCTTAAGGTATTTGAGGATATGTTTCACAGCCATCTAATGGTCCTGACCCGGATCAGACTGATAACGGATTGTAACACTTATAGCCATGCTGATATCAGGTCTAGTACATAACATGGCATACATTATGCTACCAACAGCGGAAGCATAAGGCTGGCTAAGCATTTTAGCCCTTTCATCATCTATCTTAGGACACATTTTCTTAGACAGATGAATACCATGTTTGAAAGGCACATTGACTGTCTTACAGTCAACGAAGTTATACCTTTCTAAGATCAAATCAATGTACTTGGACTGAGAGAGTCCTATCAACCTCCTCGCTCTATCTCTATAAAGCTTTATACCTAGTATATAAGAGGCTTCTCCCAAATCCTTCATAGAGAAATTCTTACTGAGATAGGCTTTGACAGATTGTAACATACCTATATCGTTTCCGATAATAAGTATATCATCAACATAAAGCACTAAGAAGACTACCATGCTCCCACTAACCTTTTTATAGACACATGATTCCTCTCTCATTCTTAATGAAACCAGACGATCTGATCACATCATCAAAACGAAGATTCCAACTACGGGAAGCTTGTTTAAGTCCATAAATAGACCTTTAAGCTTACATACCAGATTAGGATCTTTGGCGAATGCGAATCCCTCGGGTTGTTCCATATGGATATCTTCCTCAAGATTTCCATTCAGAAAAGCCGTTTTCACATCCATCTGCCAAATTTCATAATCATAGTGTGCGGCAATAGCTAATAAAATCCTAATTGACTTAAGCATGGCTACAGGAGAAAAGGTTTCCTCATAATCAATACCTGATTTCTGAGTATATCCTTTTGCTACTAGTCGGGCCTAAAGGTTTCAACCTTTCCATCGGGCCCCCGCTTCCTCTTGTAAACCCATTTACAACTGATAGGAACAATTCCGTCGGGAAGCGGAACCAAGTCCCAGACTTGATTATCATGCATTGAGTCAATCTCGGATTTCATAGCTTCCAGCTTTTTCCGCATCGATGTCTAACATCGCCTCTCTGTAGGTTAAAGGATATTTTTCTTCAATTAAGAAAACATTGAGTATATCATCAGATGACGTCCTGTACCTGACAGGGGGTCTCGATATCCTTTGTGACTTACGAGGTGGTTGTGTCAAAGGTATCTCATCTTCTTGAACTTCTGGTTCTATCGTCGATTCAATGTTACTCTTGATTGATTTCATCTAAATCAATCATTCTATGATCTGCACTTTCTAACACAAATTGTGTTTCTAAGAAAGTTGCATTTCGAGCAACGAACACATTTCGGTTCTCGGGATCATAGAACTGATATCCCATGGAATTTTTAGGATATCCAATGAATCGATACTTGTACCCTCTAGGTGCAAGTTTATCCCGCTGTGCAACTCTTACATAGGCAGGACAACCCCAAATCTTAACATACATAAGACTCGGTTTCTTTCCAGTCCATAACTCATACGGAGTAGTCGGAACGACTTTTGATGGAACTTTGTTCAGAAGATGAGCGGCAGTGTCTAGAGCATGGCCCCACAAGTATATTGGTAGATCAGTAAAACTCATCATCGATCGAACCATATCTAATAAAGTTCGATTCCTCCTCTCTGAAACACCATTGTGTTGAGGAGTGCCTGGAGGAGCATACTGAGCGAGAATCCCGTTCTCTTTTAAATAACTCATGAACTCACTGCTCATGTACTCACCGCCCCGATCTGATCGAAGGCATTTCAGAGTTTTCCGTTTTCCGGTTTGTTTCTCTACTTCAAATCGGTATTCTTTGAACTTTTCGAAAGTTTCCGATTTGTGTTTCATAAGAAACACATAACCATATCGTGACAAATCATCGATAAAAGTTACAAAGTATTGAAACCCACCCATGGCAGCATGATTTATAGGACCACATACATCGGAATGCACAAGTTCCAATAAATCATTAGCACGGTGTCCAACACCACTAAATGAGGATTTGGTCATTTTACCTTGAATACAATATTCGCAAACTGGTAAAGGTTCTATGGTTAGATCATCTATCACACCATCCTTAACTAGTTTGGTTAGGCGTTTTATGCCTATATGACCTAATCTCATATGCCAAAGTTCTGTGTTATTTATTTCTTCCGATCTTTTCCTTTTAGATTTTTCCATATTAAAGACATGACTATTTTTGGTAAGAATGTAATGACCATCAACCATGGGACATGAAACAAGCAAAACATTCATATTATCATATAAATTCAAAAGACCATCTTTAATATTTACATGAAATCCTTCACTGTCAAGTACAGGAAGTGAGATGATTTGTCGTATCATAGTCGGCACAAAAAACAGTTATTAAGTTTAATATTACATTCATCTGAGAGTTTCAAAAACAAAATTCCTACTGCTTCAACTTGTAGAGAATCTCCATTCCCTACTCGCAGCTGGATCTCTCCCGGCTTCAATCTTCTAGTTTCCCTCAGATCCTGCAACGAATTGCAGATATGAGAAGGACAAGCAGTGTCTAACACCCAAGTTGAACTAGAATCAAAAGCAAGTGTAATGTCAATAATAGGAAA
>SKCR01012389.1:0-11987 GCA_019454045.1 Zanthoxylum bungeanum
TTTGAGATCTTCCAGGATTTGTTGGGTGAGAAACCGCTGACTAAAGAAGCTGGGGAAGCAGAGAATTGGGAAGAAGAATTGATGAAGTTGGAGAGCCTGACTCTGGAGAGAAGAACGAAAAGCCTGCAGAAGACCTGATTGCAGAGGAAGAAGTGTCTATAGATGATGAAGACATTTACCTTCCTGATTTGTTTGAATGTACTTCCGCATTATCCAATAATAAAGACATTTCTTTTGCTTACTTGCCTGAGTCATTTCCATTTACTCTGCTCGAATCAAGCATATTTGATATCAGTTCGGCCAGAACTACTACATTAACTTGGGTACGCTTGAGAACCCCAAGGAAATTCTGATTGCAAGTGAAGTACCTCTGAGAGAGGGAGAACTAGAAGAAGTGTTGGTCAGATATGCCAAAGTGTTTGCTTGGTCCTATGAGGACATGTCTGGGGTAGACAGAAACATTGCCCAACACACGATACCAACTTATCCGAGTATGAGGCCAGTAAAACAGAAACTCCGACGGATGAGACCAGAATAGGCTGAGAAAGTCAGAGAAGAAGTTAAGAAACAGATAGATGTGGGGTTCTTTTGGAAGTAGTAAAATATCCTGAGCGGTTGGCTAATATAGTACCGGTGCCGAAGAAAGATGGGAAGGTCAGAATGTGTGTAGACTACAGAGATCTCAACAAGGCTTGTCCGAATGATGATTTTCCTCTGCCGCATATAGATGTTTTGGTTGATAGTGCGGCTTTATCTGCTATGTATTCATTTGCAGATGGGTTTTCAGGTTACAATCAGGTTCTCATGGCTGAGGAAGATAAACACAAGACTGCATTTGTTACCGAGTGGGGTACTTATTGTACAAGGTGATGCCGTTTGGGCTTAAGAATGCGGGAGCTACTTATCAGCGGATGGCCACTACACCTTTCCATGACTTGATGCACAAAGAGATTTAGGTGTATGTAGATGACATGATGGTGAAATCAGAGACAATGGTTGGGCATATTGAAGCACTGAAAGGTTTCTTCTTCAGAGAGTTGACAGATACAACCTGCGGCTAAACCCTAAGAAATGTGTGTTTGGGGTTACATCAGGGAAATTGCTTGGTCATACAGTGGGAATGGGCGGAATAGAGGTAGACTCCGAAAAGATCAAGGCAATCACAGAAATGCCTGCACCGAAGACAGAAAAAGAAGTCAGAGCATTCTTGGGGAAGATTCAGTACATCAGTCGGTTCATTGCCAAATTGACATCGGTATGTAAGCCTATCTTCAAACTGTTGAGAAAAGATCAGCCAGTGAGATAGAATGAACAGTGTCAGACAGCCTTCGACAGAATCAGAGAGTACTTGGTAAAGCCACCTGTATTGAAACCTCCGAGACCGGACAGACCTTTGATATTGTATTTGGCTATAGAATCAGAAGCACTGGGGGCAATGATGGTACATGCAGATGAGACAGAGGTAGAACATGCCGTTTACGATCTGAGTAAGAAGATGCTCCCGTATGAGGCTCGATATCAGGAGGTTGAGAAGATCTGTCTTGCAGTGGTATGGGCTTCTAGAAAGTTGCGGCATAACTTCTAGTCATACAAGATCCAGGTAGTGGCAAAGGAGAATCCTCTGAAGTATCTTCATTCGGTGCATTCACTAGTGGGAAAATTGGGCAGATGGTTGGTATTGCTGACAGAGTTTGACATTGAGTATCTCACCTCCAAAGTGATCAAAGGGCGAGCAGTAGCAGAGTTTCTGGCATTGCAACCTGTTGAGGGGGATCAGTATAAGTTTGAGTTTCCAGATGAAGAGATCCAAGCAATAACAGTTCAGAGATGGAAGATGTACTTTGACGGAGCAGTGAATTACAAGGGAGCCGGAATCGGGATCGTGATAGTAACCCCCGAGGGAGAGACTTTGCCTTTGGCCAAGAGGTTGACATTCAGAGTAACTAATAACATGGCCGAGTATGAAGCATGTGCTTTTGGTTTGACATCATTGATAGCCTTGAAGGCCGGGAGTATGGAAGTCTACGAAGATTCTATGTTGGTAGTCCAGCAGATGCGAGGAGAATGGGAATTGAAAGAAGAACGATTGAAGCCTTACCTTTTCACCTCAAAAAGTTGGCACAGGTTATCCCCAAGTGTAAGTTTCAGCACTTACCGAGAGAAGAGAATCAGATGGCAGATGCATTGGCTACACTTGCAGCGACTTGGGAAAATCCAGAAAAGTTAGTAATGAGACCGTTGGTACTGGCAACAGCGAGCAGACCTGTTTATGAGATAGAAAGAATTCTGGAAGTTGAGGTCGACGATGGTAAACCTTGGTATTATGACATTCAGAGGTATCTGGAACATGGTGAACTCCCGGAAGGGGCATGCAGAAAAGACAGAATAGCCATCCAGAAGTTAGCTTCCCAGTATGTGACTTTGAAAGGGGAACTGTACAAGAAGCAAGCAAACGATATTCAATTGAAGTGTTTGAGAAAAAAGAAGAAGCTCAACATGTAATGGAAGAAATATACGCCGGGGTATGTGGTCCGCACATGAACGGTTGAATCTGTCCCGCAAGATAGTGAGACAAGGTTTTTATTGGTCAACCATGGAAACAGATTGCGCGAAGATGGTGAAGCACTGTCATGACTGTCAAGCACATGGTAATTTGAATCACGTACCGCACACAGATTGCACGGGTTGTCAGAGCCGTGGCCTTTCTTAGCATGAGGGATTGATATGATTGGGGAAATTCGACCGAATGCATCAAATGGGCATCGCTTCATAGTAGTGGCAGTAGATTACTTCTCGAAGTGGGTGGAAGCCGAATCATTCCGTAATGTTACAACAGCCAAGCAGATGACAAAGTTTATAGCTCGGAACCTCATTTGTCGGTATGGTATGCCGCATCATGTAGTGACAGACAACGGGATCCAGTTCAAGGAGAGACGAAGGCAATGTTACAGAGGTATGAGATAGGCCACCATAAGTAGTCACCGTACAGGCCGCAGACAAATGGGGCAGTTGAGGCAGCCAACAAGACTATAAAGGCAATTTTAGCCAAGATGACAGAAAATTGCAGAGATTGGGCCGAGAATTACCGTATGCTTTGTGGGGGTACAAAACATCAGTAAGAACAGCAACATGGGCCACACCTTACTCTTTGGTCTATGAAATGGAAGCAGTATTGCCGTAGAAGTGGAAATACAGTCTATGAGGGTATTAACAGAGGCAGAATTACCGGAACAGGATTGGGCCGCACAGAGGTTTGATCAGTTAGCACTATTGGATGAGAAGAGAATGAAGTCTTTGTATCACATGCAGTTGTATCAGAAGAGACTAGCCCGAGCATTCAACAAGAAAGTACGTCCCACCAAGATCAGAAAAGGTAATTTGGTACTTAAGCAGTCGAGGCCGTCAACGACAAATCCGAGAGGAAAATTCAGACCAAACTGGGAATGACCTTACATAGTGCAGAAGGTAATGGGAAATTGAGCAGTGAAGCTATCAGACTTGGAGGGGAACGAGTTCACCGAGCCGATCAACGTAGACAGATTGAAGCAATACTTTGCCTGAGGGAGAGAAGACCGAGCAGTCACCACGGGAATTAGCAGAAGACCTAACCCAACGGAATAAGAAAATCATTCATGCATACACGTAACATTGCATTCTCTTCGTGTTTGTTTTCGTTTTGTGTTCACAGGTTCGAAGAAAGGAGAAAGCGGCAGAAATGAGCCAAGCAGCGTCAGCGCAATTTCAGTTTTTGGGATGAGTCCCGAGGGGCGAGGCCCATATCAGCTTGAGGGCGAGGTCCCCGTTGTCAGTTGTAGTTCCGGGTCGAGGTGCCCACTACATCATCAGTTCGAGGGCGAGGTCCCTATAGTCAGCGGTGTTGGGTCGAGGTGCCCAAGGTCGAGGTGCCCAGGGTCGAGGTGCCCACTACATCATCAGTTCGAGGGTGAGGTCCTTATAGTCAGCGGTGTTGGGTTGAGGTGCCCAGGGTCGAGGTGCCCCCGTTGTCAGTTGTAGTTCCGGGTCGAGGTGCCCAGGGTCGAGGTACCCACTACATCATCAGTTCGAGGGTGAGGTCCCTATTGTCAGCGGTATTGGGTCGAGGTGCCCAGGGTCGAGGTGCCCCCGTTGTCGGATGCAGTTATTGGGATGCGTCCTAGGATCGAGGTCTGCTGCAGCACGAACTCAGCTCGAGGCAGCAGCCGAGCCAGGTAAGTGAAAATGCATTGCATAACTTTGATAGGATTGTTCAAAGTCACACACTGCACAAGTCCCATCAAAGTGGGGTCGACTGTAGGCATTGCATTTTCGCATGTGAAACCCGATGATGAGTCTCAGTTGGAGGCACTACCATTTTAGCTAAGGATATTGCGGGAAACGGAGGTCGGAAGGGGAAATTCAAGAATAAGTACGTCATCAAGTTCATTTCACAAGTTCACTGTCTCCGTTAGTGCTGCGTTCGTTACTTCGTTCGAACGTCAGGCAGATTGCGGACGTTCATGTAACGTTCGAATTGGCGTTCGAATGGCGTCGGTGTTTCTGGTTTTGCTGCTAGCCTCGCGCCCCAGCCCAATTAGCCCCCCAAAGCCCATAAAACACATCTCAATTTAATTAAATTAAACATTGAATTAAATAATAAAATATTTAAATCATTTACCAATTAAATAAAACATAAAATATAATCATACCTAATAAAGATAAATCAAATATATTAACTTCCTAACCAAACAAATCACATACTAAATTAAAAAGATGTCATGCCTAATTAAAATCAATCATAACAAATTAAATATTTTGCATTCCTAATCTAGCCAAGATTTGTCCCCCTCAATCCCTTGCTTTCATTGTCTAACACCAAATCATATCTCTCTTTAATGCCAAAATCCCTCCTTGTGAGACAAGGTAGAGCCCTAGCCTTTCTCTATATAAACCACACCTCTCCAAGGCATTCAGGCCTCGGAATTTACGCCCATCACAAAAAAAAGAGAAGCAAAGAATTTCCAACCCCTTCTCTAAGCTAGCTCATACATATAACTCACACAAAAATCACAACACAAAGAGCCTTAGCCACTCACGACAATAGCAACAAGAAGAACACAAACAATTACCTTCATCTCCTCCACTCCATAACCGAAAACAGCACCCCCCTAAACCTTTACCCATCACCGAAAATCTCCCCCATACAGGAGCCCTCCATCACCGAAAATATACCTCCAAACAGTAGCCCAAACACACCCCAAACACCCTTTGAAACACGTCTGGACAGCAGCCCAAACCACTCCCAAAACAGTCCCTAAAATCCCTTAAAACAGTAACATAAACTGCACTTATAATCCTTGAAATAACCACACAAAACTACACTAAAAAACCACGAAAAACACTCGAAACAGTTCGTTGAAACGTCAAAACAGGTGACCTGAACAGTGAGTAGCAAAGTAGAGACCGAAAGCAGCAGAACGGAGAACCGAACGACAGCAGCAGAACGAAGACCGAACGACAAGCAAAACAGCAAACAGTGAGCTAGGACGCTAAACCAGTGAACCGGAGAAGTTGAGGAGCTGTACCCTTCCGACGTCCGTGAAACGCAATCCCGAAAGTTGGCAAAAAGGTTAGACCTGAGGGTATTTTTCACACTCGTTTTTTTGTTTTTTTTTATTATCTATTGAGTATTGCTTGCATGGTTGTCATGTTGAAATGCATGTTGTGGCCCTTGAGTAGATAAATATGCATGAATTATGAGATGTTGTATGTTGTGGCTTTGGAATAAAATGAAAGAGTGTCGTCTCTTGTGGTATATAGGATGGAAACCCAGAGGTAAATTCCGTAGCCGAATCCGAATGGACGGTAGTGCAGTCTGTACTTGGGATACAACTCCACGTCCCGCTTGAGTAAACGACACCTTCTTTTGTTTCATTGTTCTTTGATTTATTTATTTATTTTTCGTCACTTGAATTCTGCATGTTGCTCATTTATGTATGATTCAATTAAGCACATGGGCTTAGTAAGTGGAATGAAAGATCCCCTATGGGGAGGGGTTAAAGCCCTTTACAACGATGCTCCGCCGCGCCGGTTGATGTGTGTTCGGTTGAATGCAAGATACGTTCAATCGGGCATACTACGTTTGATATTATTGCTTTTAATTCTTTGTATGCATGATTCAATCGAGCGCATGGGCTTAGTAAGTGGAATGAAAGATCCCCTATGGGGAGGGGTTAAAGCCTCTTACCACGATGCTTTGCCGCGCCGGTTGATGTGTGTTCGGTTGAATGCAAGATAACGTTTAATCGGACATACTGAGCTTGACATTGTTGTCTTTATTCTTTGTGTTGCATGCATCAGGTCTGGTTCCGTTCGAACGCGTTTTGAAACGCTACGCGAATGCGCACCCACTGAACCGAGTCATTTTCATCAGATTTCATACATAGTTTTCCTAGTAGCTATCCCCACATGTATGAATACAATGTGTTTAACGTATTACAATTCATATACCTATGTCATGATAACATTTGAGTATTATTTCTTATGGTATATCGGATGGAAACCCATACATAAATTCCGTAGCCGAATCCGAATGGACGGTAGTGCAGTCTGTACTTGGGATACAATTCCATGTACCACTTGAGGAGGTGCTCACATGTATGCTTGTGTGGTTAGTATGTGTGCTTGTGTTTTCTTGAATATAATATGCCAATGAAGTTGTATGTTTGTCGCTCCTTTGATGTACTTCCAAGCATGCAATCTTAGATGTGAAATATATGTGTAAGTTTTATTTTGTACATGTGAATTAGAAGCATGATACTCTTGGAAATAAGTGCTACTTAAGACTGATTAAATTATTACATAAATCCTTTCATTACAAGTGGCATGAGTAAGGGACCATTCCGAACCCAACGGTTTGAGGTATTCCCTTGCGAGGGGTGAGTGCGGCCTTAATCTCATTTTCCCGGTTCACACGGGTGGCGACTCCATTATTCTCCGGTTTAGTCCCCCGTGGCTACTCCGTACTCCCGATCGGGCCGAGAGCCCGGGACAGCATGCGTCGTCCAGTTCCTGTGTCCCACACCCACCAAAATAAGCCAAAGCCCACACCCAAACCCTAAATCCACCAATCACAAAACAAAACAATTCCATCAACAAAGCCACCAGTCACAAACAAACAAATCACACAATCACAAAATCCCATTCCTTCACCTCACGCACATGCCTCACCCAAACACAAAGCAACAAAAAACCCAAGCAACACCCATGAATGCCCATAATCCCCACGTAACAAAAACACATGTGACCATGCATGCATTATTCAAACACCTACACTAGCCATACACAAGAAGCCATCATAAGCCTAACCATCTCCATCCCATTTACACTGCCCATACAGAACTCATACACTGCCCATAACGATGCCCATACGACACCCATGCGCATGCCCTTATAAAAGCATACATGTAGCACTCTCGCAGAGGGGATCTCCGTCTTGAATCCTCAGACATCAAACACTCTGAAACAGCCCCTGACACTCCCCCATCACTCACGGTAAGAAACAAGACACTCAAACACAGCCCATTCACGCCTAAGACCCCTCACTGCAAAGCCCTCAAACTCACGCACCATATAGCCACTGCAAAACCTCTCAACTCGCCTAAGAATCTGCCTCCACCAAGACCCCCAACTTCACTCCACACACCCATCCAGCAGCCCCATTCACCTCACGCACATGCACCCTTAAACCCTCAACTTCACACACCAAAACCCCTCACAACTACCCCTCAAATACACGCCCATACACTACCCAAATACACCCCCAAACCACCGAAATATCGCCTTCAAACAACCCCCCGCAATACCGAAGACACCTCACACGTCCCCCTTTTGTCCCACATTGACTAGGAAACAAGCCCTCTTTTAAGCAACACACTTCACGCCAAAAGCCAAGCCACAAACCCTTATCCCATTTGTCCCACATCGATTAGGAAACAACCCCCACCTATCACACCTAGGGATGGCAGTGGGTAGGGTATGGTGCAGGTTTTCCATTACCAAACCCGCACCCGCATATGTAAATAAATTACCACAATATTGAATTACTCTGTGTTCTTAATAATATAATTTTTTAATTAAATAATTTATTTTTAATTGCTAGCTATAGTTTTCACATTTTTTTCATTTGACATATACAACATGCAATGTATGTATATACAGTACATAGATAACATAATGTATGAAAGACTCAGTACCATATGTTTATTTTTTCATATAAACATAATTAAAACGAGTTCTTCCCTTTATAATTATAATGATCTAAGTTAGCCTACTCAATCGAAAATAAGCTAAAAAGTAATCACCAACCTTTGGTCATATTTTTTATGCTACGTGCAATGAAAGTGATGCTTACAAGGCTCAAGTGGTGTAAGTGTAATGAAGAAGCATGAAAGTTACTAAAGTTGCAGCAAACACTAGCTTATTTTGCTCCTCTCCCGTTTCTGATCATGTGAACTTAATCCAAATTTTTATATTATAATTTTATTAACAAGTGTGATTAAAAAAAACAATAATAGTCATGCAAAAAATCTTCAGTTGGGCAGGTTGCGGGCTGCGGCTGAGTGGGAGTGTGGAACTGTGGATTAGTGTTTTAGGTTTAGGTTTTGTTTGTTGTTTTTATATGAAGGTTTTTTTATATTGTCCTAAAAATATTAATTAATAAAAAATAATATTGCGGGTATGCGGATACCCACAGCGGATACCCGCATTTTTTCTTAAATACCAAACCCGCACCGCACCCGCAGCGGGTTCTGCTTTAAATTACCAAACCCGCACCGCACCCACTAATATATTTACCAAATCCTTCCCATTACGGGCGGGTTTTTACGGGTTTGCGGGTAAAATTGCCATCCCTAATCACACCCCACACACCTCATGGCCAACACTCACGTCTATTGCTCCCTCACCTCTCTCACTCATAAACCTTGCTTCACGCAGCCAAGGCAAGCAACCAGCAAACCAACCCATGCATAAACTCAGCCTGCCCTCACACAGCCAACCCACGCATGATGAGTGGTATTTATATCACTATTTCCCACTCATTAAACTTAATATTTTGTATAGTTTCTTGAGTTTTGTGAATGTTTTGATGTGTTTTATTGTTATTTTGCAGATAAATAAAGTTTGGACAGCACTGGAGGCAATTTGGGGCAAAACCGGACAAAAAAAGCGTCAACAGGGATATTTTCGTCTTTTTCGCGTCGCGACGCTGAAACACTGCGCGCCGCGACGCCCAGCGTGAGCCGAATCTGCTAACGTGCGCCAGGTCCACGGTCAACAATTTGAGAAGTTTTGACTTTGCTAAAATGCGCCGTGCCACGTGTCACCATCACATCCCATCTGCTAACATGCGCCGTGACACGTGTCATCATCATATGTTGCCGACACTCAGACTTGACACGTGTCGCCTCGTCATCAGCCACATCATCGGTCCACAGTCAACCTTCCCACGCGTCGTGCCACATCATCGTCCACGTCAGCAGGTCAACCGAGTCAACTTGCCACTCAGCCTCAGCCAATCACAACTTGACACGTGTCGCCATGTGTCGCAATCCTATTGTGCCGACAATGAACAGTCAGCCGCCACGCCACGTCGTCGCCGCGTCAGCATGACGTCATCAATGACGTCATCCACAATAATTGAGAATTAGCCGCCTTGACACGTGTCGCGTGAAAGTCAGCCGCCTTGCCTACGTGTCGCCTTCTCATCGTGCCACGTCGACAAATCCAGCGTCGCGACGCTGAGGTCCTTGGCGTCGCGACGCCCGGACAGTGAAAAATTTTCCTATAAATAGAGCGCGAAATTCAGATTTCAGTACACCACCATCTCTCTTATTTGATGTAATAGGGAATTCTTCCTCTCTAAGTTTCGTTTTTAATTTTTAGTTTTTACTTTTGTAATAATTTTAATTACTTTTTGTAATAATAATAATCTACTTTCTTATTTTACAGTTTTTACTATTCAGTATGCGGAGGTAACTTCCTTATGCTAGGGTGAAAGGTAATTATTTTACTATTGCTATTTAGATTAATCTCCCTTAAAAATAATATATTTACTATTTAAAATTCTGATTAATCAAGGATACCGCTATATTGGTCGTTGGCAATTCAATTTAATCTGGTTTAAACTGACTAATCAAGGAAACCGCTATAACTTGGTCGGTTGGTAAATTTATTTCTGTTGGTTTGAACCTGATTTAATCAAAGATACCGCCAGATTGGTCAGTTGGTAAATTATTTGGTACCGCCTTTATGGCTGGATTATGGACAAATATTACCACCTATATGGCTGGTTGGACTTAATTTGACTTAATCAGGATACCGCCAGATTGGTCGGTTGGTAAAATATTATCACAAGTTTATCTATTATTTTATGGGAGATATCTAATTAGTAGTAGTAAAAGTAATTCCTTTTGCCTTAGCATTTTCTTCATTTGTAATTTACTTTTCAGCATTTTACTTATCGGCATTACTTTCAGCATTTTCATTTTAATGTCTTTTAAGTTTTTACTAGCCCTAGCTATGTGTCGTAACTAAGTTAGTAATCTAGGGTGTGATGAAATCCAATATCACCGGTTTATAAGGGTTAAATTATAATTGGGTAATATAAAGATTTATTTATTGAGTCTTAATCTTAATGCTTTTTATAACTGGCCACTAATAAATTGATAAGGTAAACTTAACATGAAACTAGATATAGGGATTTTAGGTTTAAGACCTCAGACTCAATAACCCACGATCTTCCTTGAGGATAGATAACCCTTTAATAGATTTCCTTACAGGATAGGAATATACCTGTCGGGCGGGGTAGCAATAATTGGAACTTAATCTTATGAATCAGATAATTTGATTGACATAGACATATGGTTCAATTAGGTTAAATTGGATATTTGTAATTGACCTTCAGAGGAGGCTTTTACATAATTTAGTGTCCAGGTTAATAAATCAATATTTTACCCAAATATAAGATAACCACTTCATCATTAAATAATATTGGAATAAATTACAACCCTAGATAGTTTTAATATTGAATTTTCTCAAATATCTTTTCAACCAATTTATTTACTTGCTTTTAAATTTAGAATCGTCGCCATTTCAAATCAATCAAACAACCTGTCAGATATTATAATCATTTGACCTCATAAAAATTAATAATAAGATTTTAAGTCCTCGTGGGATCGATACTTTTTATACTACTTGAACGATACGTACGCTTGCGTTATACGTGTGTGTTTACGCCGGTCAAGTTTTTTGGCGCCATTGCCGGGGACTTAGTTATCTTTACTATTAATTTAGGGGTTAGATACCTTTACTTGTATCTAATTTCTTTTATATTATTTTCTGTTTTCTGTGTTACAGATTCTCATACACTTCATGAGACGAACCAGAAGCTTTGAAATCCGACGCTGTTGACCCAGAAATTGAAGAACCATCAGACAGTTGAGAAGGGAAAGGCGGAAGGCCAAGAAGCCTTAGTCAACATGGAACCTGAACCTTTGGAGGTTGCACCACCAATACCCATTCGAGACAGAACCATTCGGTGGTAGATGGCCTCATTTCCTGTATTGTTCTTTCCTCCTTACCAGCAAATGCGGGTGACATCAAAACTTGCATTCAGATGATTCAGCAAACAGTTCAGTTTGGAGGAAATGCAACTGAGATCCTAATGCTCACATTAGCAACTTCCTGGAAGTTTGCGGCACTTTCAATTACAATCGAGCATCAGAAGAAAGCAATGAGGCTGAGGGTTTTTCCATATTCCTTGAAGACAGAGCAAAAGCATGGCTACATTCATTACCAGCAGGTTCTAATCACAACTTGGAACGCTCTAGCCACAAAATTCCTTGCAAAATACTTTCCACCAGCCAGAACTGCAAAGTTGAGGAATGACATCACATCCTTTGTGCAGCCAGATTCAGAATCCTATACGAAGCTTGGGAAAGATACAAAGA
>SKCR01012390.1:0-12671 GCA_019454045.1 Zanthoxylum bungeanum
ATAATTATTTGAGGATGATAATTTGATATAGAATTTGTGAATTTGAATTTCAATAAGTTAGTTTGTGCAATAATTTTGTAATGGAAATGCTTGTGGTACTTTTGGGTGTAAGATGAACATGGAGAAACAAGCACATAATTCTAGAAAACAGTCCCATTTCGCGACGCCCAAAGTGTTCGCGTCACGACGCGATTGAAGATTTTTGACTACGTTTCTGGAATTGGGGGTGTCGTGACGTGAAAGTTTCGGTGTCACGACCAAAAAAGTGCGTACCTAGTACCACATTTTTACCGATTTATAAGACATGGTTGGCTTCTAGAAAAGCACCGTGCCTACCCAATTCTCCATAAATATTATTTTAAGGAATACATACTCTTATCAGCGTAGTATACTAAGTATTGCGCATTACGATCCAGTAGTATCGGTGTCACATGTAGGCTGGGGCTGGAATTGTGTCTACCCCGTACGAAGCATAAATTGGACACTAATAGCTGCAGCATATAAGAGTACCAGTTCTATATCCCTACGTGATCATCATCTCCATATGACTGAAGTGATACTTCAATCTTGACATCGCACCCAATACACTACGATTCTCAGTAAACCCAAACGAGGCGTACAAAGAACCTGTTAAAGCCCCGGACGACCAAAACCAAAGCGTACTAATTGTCGCAAGTATTAGCGATGCATGTCTCAGGTTAAGGCCAAATACACCTACCTTGATTTGGATTCCCATAGACACATAGTCATACTACCAAAGGGATTCCGAGGGGTCTTTCCAGAGCGAAGCTGTTCCCGTACCATCGATAAACAGAACCTCCTATCACACTACCAATGGGATTCCGATGGTTCTATCCAGAGCGAAGCTGTTCCCGTAGCATCGATAAACAGAACCTCATATAGCACTTGCATAAGTATCTAATACTTAAATATATAAGAACTATGACGTTAAGCTTCCATACAGCACAAGTGCAATACTAGTCTATTTCATATTATCGATGTCTATACTCGATAATACTATGACTAGGGATATTTAATGATTAAACCGTTCGTGGATTGATAGTGTCTCATATCTTATTAATCTGGAACTAATCATAAGTACTTTTATAATTTATATATATTCAAGTAATCTAATTACAAAATGATAAAATAGCAATTTCCTTTGTCACATAGTTAATTTGTACAAAAAACACAATGTCTTTAACAAATAGTGATACTATGGGTCATAATTGTCCAACAATCTCCCACTTGGCTCATAGCCAATCACTCAAGTACCTAACACCTGAACTATGTACATGTCACTCAAACTTTTGCTGAGAGATAGCTTTTGTCAGCGATTTGCAATGTTGTCATCTGAAGCGATCTTTTCGATCTTCACATCGCCACGATGAATGATCTCACGAATCAAATATAAACGTCGAAGTACATGGTTGGATCATTGATGAGACAACGGTTCTTTAGCCTGCGCTATAACCATGTTATTGTCACAATATAAAGGAACATGCTCAGCTTCTAACGGAACTACTCATAATCCAATTAGGAATTTACGGATCCAAACTGCCTCTTTTACTGCTTCAGCTGCAGCGATATATTCCGCTTCTGTTGTTGAATCAGCAACAGTCTCTTGCTTGGAAGATTTCAAGCTCACTATTTCGTTGTTCAAACAAAATATGTACCCGGATTGCGACTTAGAGTCGTCTTTATCGTTCTGGAAACTTACGTCGGTGAACCCAGTCACCTCAAGGTCTCCATCTCTATAGACTAAGAAAGCATCCTTAGTTCGTCTAAGATACTTAAGGATGTTCTTAACCGCAACCCAGTGACCATCAACTAGATCAGCCCGATAGCGACTACACATGCTCAAAGCATACGAGACATCAGGTCGCATATACATCATGGCATACATGATCGATCCGACTGCAGAAGCGAACGGGATCCGACTCATGTTGTCTCTCTCATCTTGAGTTTTAGGACACATGTCCTTAGATAGAGAAACGCCATGTGAAACTGGCAGCAGTCCCCTCTTAGAATGATCCATGTTGAATCTCTTCAACACTTTGTTAATGTACGAGCTCTGGGAGAGTCCAAACAGCTTTCTAGATCTATCTCGGTAGATCCTTATTCCCAAAATAAATGCTGCTTCTCCTAGATCTTTCATGGAGAATTTTAATGAAAGCCAAGCTTTCACCGATTGTAGCATGGGAATGTCATTGCCAATAAGCAATACATCATCAACGTAAAGGGCAATGAATGTCAGTGCGCTCCCAATAACCTTCTTATATACACAAGGATCATCCTCATTTTGAACGAAATCATATTCTTTTATGATCTCATCAAAACGTTGGTTCCAAGAATGCGATGCTTGCTTCAATCCATAAATGGATCGATTTAACTTGCAAACATTGTTTGCATGTTTTGGTACGACAAAATCGTCAGGCAGTTGCATATAAACATCCTCCAAAAGCTTTCCGTTAAGGAAAGTAGTTTTGACGTCCATCTGCCATATTTCATAATCGAAATATGCAGCAATAGCAAGCATTATTCGAATGGATTTAATCATGGCAACAAGTGAAAAGGTTTCGTCGTAATCGACACCATTTCGTTGACGATACCCTTTCGCTACAAGCCTAACTTTGTACGTTTATATATTGCCATCCATGTTCGTCTTCTTCTTGAAGACCCATTTACAACCAATACGCTTAACGCCTTCTGGTGCATCAACCAGTGTCCAAACTTGGTTGGTATACATGGAATCCATTTCAGACTTCATGGCATCTTTCCATAAAGCGGAATCGATACCTTGTATCGCTTCCTTATATATAGCCGGCTCATTATCCTCAATAAGATTAATATCTACGTGAGGTGAGATCAGAAACCCATACCTCTCAGGTTGTTTTCTGACTCTCTCCGATCTACGCGGTTCTTGTGTATTAGAAGATTGTGGTACAGTCTCATCCTTGATGAATTGTTCATGTTCCCTTTGGGAGTCGGTGCCAGGAACAGTATCACTATGATTTTCATCGAGTTCTACTTTCCTCCCACTTACCACTGTATTTAGGAATTCATTCTCCAGGAAAACCGCATGTAGAGCAACAAATACTTTGTTCTCTTGTGGGTTGTAGAAGTAATATCCTTTGTTTTTCCTAGGATAACCTACAAATAGGCATTTATCCGATTTGGGTTCTAGTTTGGTACCATCCAAACATTTTACATATGCCCAGCATCCTCAAATCTTCAGGAATGTGAAACCCAGTTTCTTTCATGTCCATATTTCATATGGAGTCTGTTCAACAGACTTTGACGGAACTTTATTCAAAATAAGTATTGCAATGTTCAATGCATATCCCCATAAGGAAATTGATAGCTCAGTTCGACTCATCATAGACCTTGTTGGACAATTATGGCCCATTGCATCACTATTTGTACAGATCATAGTGTTGTTGTACAAATTAACTATGTGACAAAGGAAATTGCTCTTTCATCATTTGTAATTAGATTGCCAAGATGTATAAATGATGAAAGGTCCTTATGATTAGTTCCAGATTGAGATGATATGAGACAATATCAATCCACGAAGGTTTTACCATTAAATATCCCTAGTCGTAGTATTATCGAGATTGGACATCGATAATGCGGAATAGACTAGTATTACACTTGTGCGCGTTGTGAGGGCATAACGGTATAATTCTCATATATTTGGGTATACGATACTCATGCAAGTGTAATAGGAGGTTGTGTTTACCGATGGTACGGAAACAGCTTCGCTCTGGATAGACCCCTCAGAATTACATGGTAGTATGACTATGTGTCTATTGAAGTCCAAATCAGGGTAGATGTATTTGGTCTTAACCTGAGACTTACACCGCTAATACTTGCGACAATCAATATACTTTGGTTTTGGTCATCCATGGCTTTAACAGGTTCTGTGTACGCCTCTTCTGGGTATATTGAGAATCGTAGTGTATTAGGTGTGATGTCAAGATGGAAGTATCACTCAAGTTATAGTGGAGATGATGATCACGTAGGATACTGAACTGGTTCTCTTATATGCTGCAGCTATCGAGATATTATGACTAGGTCATGTTTATCCGATTATAAAGACTAGTTACCAGAGATCCGATATATGCTTCGTACTGGGCAGACACAATTCCACCCCAGGCCTTGCACGTGACATCCGATGCTGGATCGAAATACGCAATACTACGTATACTACGCCTGATATAGATCACATATTCCAGTAAGAATATTTCTGGAGAATTGGGTAGGCATGATGCTTTGCTAGAAGCCAACCATGTCTTGTAAATCGGTATAAACGTAGTACTAGGTACGTACGTGTTCGGATAGTCCGAAGACTGGATTTATTGCCAACATATCCGGGGATTTCATGGGTCGCTTCCTGAAGATTCACCGATGAAGTATGACTCGCACTTTATTAATCTAGGATTAATTATAAGAGAGAGAAACTTAATCTGGGATTAATTACGGAGATATTTTATCTGGGATAAAATATTAATTAAAGAGAGAGAACGATTAATTTGGAATTAATCGATAAAATAATATATTCGATATATTATACGAAATTGGATTTCGACGCGGAATTGAAATTATATTTTAATTCGGGTGAACGAGTTAATTTAGAATTAATTCATTAGCGACGTGAATAGTAATTTTGCTAGGCATAATTATTTAATTACGTCGCAACATAAATTCGTTAATTTGGAATTAGCGAACCCGAGCCTGGGAGTGTTTGCGGGCGCACTCGCATTGCGAATTAATGTGCGGCCCATAAGTCACATCTAGCGTCAAATCACTAGTCAATTGATTGATGTGATGGCTAGTCACTTTGAGTGATTTGACAACATGTCATGAGTGATTGATGGTGGTAGTTGGTTGGCATTAATGCCTTGACTTTTTGAAATTCAAATATTTGGTATATGTTTAATTGATTTTGGAAATCAATTAACTAATACAAAAACCAACTTCTTCTCTCTCACTCTCTCCTCTCTCACGCCCAAGAGGCTATTTTTCTTCTCCATTTTTTCTGGTTTCACCGTGAGTTGAAGGAGAAGCAAAGGAAATTTTGTGGCAAAATTTCTGGAGGGCTAGCACGCTTCAGGATTCTTTCGAAGGTGATAGGGAACCGCACCCGTGAGCATGGAATCACAACACAAAGCTTGGAGCTTGGTGGATCATCCATGGCCGAATTTTGGAGGACAAAAATCTGCCCACTGCCGTGAGTTTCATGGAGGAGGAAAATAGTTTTGTTTGTTCAACGCATCGCTCAACCGATCATTGTAAGTATTCTGCAAATTCTTTGAGTATTCGCACATATGTTTCATTGCTTGATTTGATCCTTGGGACCTTAGAGAAACCCAACAATGGTATCAGAGCCATTTTGAGCATGAAACTTTTTAGGGTTAAAATTGGGTTAATTCAATTTGAGCATGATTTGATGAAATTTTTTGATTGAGTATGCTTGAATGATGTTTAATTGAAGTTGGATTTGATCAATTTCATGAAACGTTGATTGGATCAATTTTTGCCCAATATCTTGGCTTGGCCGAATGGTATAATACCCTATAGTCTTGGTATTTTTTGTGTTTTTGATCATGGATGAGTTGGAAACATTGGGAATTGTTGATTGTGGATTAATTGGATTGAATTCGAATCGGACATAAAATCCCCTAAAATGCCGAGACTACATGCATGGAAAATGATTGATTTTTTGATTCAAATGTGTTGGACATATGTTGATGATAATGAGCATAATTAATTGAGCAAATTTGTGTTTTGGAAATGTTAATTTGGGTAATTAATTATGGCATACACTTTAGGTTAATTAAGTTATGAAATTTGGATTAATTGGGCCTATTTTGGAAATTGGGCTTGAAAAGTTGTAATTGGGCTTAATGGGCTTGGTTATACCAAGATAGGTTTAGGCTAAATTGGTTGGATCCAATTGGGCCCAAAACCATATCCATAAAGTCCAATTATGACTTAATGGACCTTTAATATTAATTGGGCCTAATGGGCCTAAATTGGTTTCTTGGCAAATAAGGGTGATTCCTTAAATGGGCTTTGGTAATTGGGTTTGACTCATTTAGACCAAAAGTCCATGCCTTAAGAAATTAATTGAACGCCCATTGGACTTCAAATTAAATTGACATTGGATGTTAATCGGGCTTTGAGACCCGTAACGGTTAGATTTAGAATCTAAGTCGTAAATGTTCGTTAATAAAGTGTAATATTTAATTTGGAATTAAATAGAGAATTAGTATTAAATACAAATTAAATTGGATTTAATGTTGTAGTTGTTGGACAGTTATGACCCATAGCGTCACTATTTGTACAGATCATGGTGTTGTTGTACAAATTAACTATGTGACAAAAGAGATTGCTCTCTTATCATTTGTGATTAGATCACCATGATGTATAAATGATAGGAGGTCCCTGTGATTTGTTCTTAGATTGAGAAGTTATGAGACAGTATCAATCCATGAAGGATAAATCATTAAATATCCCCAGTCAGAGTATTATCGAGATTGGACATCGATAATGCGTAAAAGACTAGTATTACACTTGTGCCCGTTGTGAGGGCACAACGACATAGTTCTCATATATTTGGGTATAAGATACTCATGCAAGTGTAATAGGAGGTTGTGTTTTACCGATGGTACGGGAAGCAGCTTCGCTCTGGATAGACCCCCTCGGAATTCCATTGGTAGTATGACTATGTGTCTATGGAAGTCCGAAATCAGGGTAGGTGTATTTGGTCTTAACCTGAGACTTGCACCGCTAATACTTACGACAATCAATATACTTTGGTTTTGGTCGTCCAGGGCTTTAACAGGTTCTGTGTACGCCTCTGCTGGGTTATATTGAGAATCGTGTGTGTTGGGTGTGATGTCAAGATGGAAATATCACTCCAGTCATAGTGGAGATGATGGTCACGTAGGATACGGTACTAGTACTCTTAAGTACTACAGTCATCGGGATATTATGACTAGGTCATGTATATCCGATATAGAAGAGACTAGTTACAGACATCCGGCATATGCTTCGTACGGGGCAGACACAATTCCATCCCCAGGCCTAGCATATGACATCCGATACTGGATCGAGATACGCAATACTACGTATACTACGCCTGATATAGATCGCTTATTCCTGTAAGCATGTTTCTGGAGAATTGGGTAGGCATGGCGCTTTCCTAGAAGCCAACCTTGTCTTGTAAATCGGTAAAAACGTAGTACTTGGTACGTACGTATTCGGATAGTCCGATAACCAGATTTACTACCAACATATCCGGGGATCTCATGGGTCGCTTCCAGAAGATTCACCGATGATATATGACTCGCACTTTATTAATATGGGATTAATTAGATGAGAGAGAAAATTAATCTGGGATTAATTACGGAGATATTTTATCTAGGATAAAATATCATTTAAAGAGAGAGAACGATTAATTTGGAATTAATCGATAAAATAATATATTCGATATATTATACGAAATGGATTTTGAAGCGGAATTGAAATTGGATCTTAATTCGGGCGAACGAGTTAATTAAACAGAAGAGCAAGAACAGCCCACTTAGGGCGTGAATGAGGAAGAAGAGAGAATGAGAGAGAGATGGAAAAAAATGTGTATTTGGTTAATTGTTTTTCAAAATCAATTAAACATATACCATATAAACTTTCAAAAAGTCAACAAGTATAAGCTTAAAGCTTTTCCATCTACCACCATCAACTCACATCAATCAATGAATAGTGACGGGTGTCAATCACTCAAAGTGAAAGACATCTATCACTTGATTGACGAATGATGTGACGCTAGATGCGACTAGCGATTTGACGCTTGATGTGATTTGCGTGCCGCACTCAAATTCGAAATACGAATGCGCTCGCAAACAATCCCGGGCTCGGTTCGCTAATTCCAAATTAACGAATTTTCGTTGCGACGTAATTAAATGATTATGCCTAGCAAAATCACTATTCACGTCGCTAACGAATTAATTCTAAATTAACTCGTTCGCCCGAATTAAAATCCAATTTCAATTCCGCGTCGAAATCCAATTTCGTATAATATATCGAATATATTATTTATCGATTAATTCCAAATTAATAGTTCTCTCTCTTTAAATGATATTTTATCCTAGATAAAATATCTCCGTAATTAATCCCAGATTAATTTTCTCTCTCATCTAATTAATCTCAGATTAATAAAGTGCGAGTCATATGTCATCGGTGAATCTTCCGGAAGCGACCCATGAGATCCCCGGATATGTTGGCAGTAAATCCGGTTATCGGACTATCCGAATACGTACGTACCAAGTACTAAATTTTTACCGATTTACAAGACAAGGTTGGCTTCTAGCAAAGCGCCATGCCTACTCAATTCTCTAGAAACATGCTTACAGGAATAAGCGATCTATATTAGGCGTAGTATACGTAGTATTCCGTATCTCAATCCAGTATCGGATGTCACGTGCTAGGCCTGGGGCTGGAATTATGTCTGCCCCGTACGAAGCACATGTCAGATGTCTGGTAACTAGTCTCTATATCGGATATACATGACCTAGTCATAATATCCCGATGACAACAATACTTAAGAGTACTAGTACCGTATCCTACGTGACCATCATCTCCAATATGACTGGAGTGATACTTCCGTCTTGACATCACACCCAACACACTACGATTCTCAATATACCCATGAGAGGCGTACACAAAACCTGTTAAAGCCCTGGACGACCAAAACCAAAGTATATTGATTGTCGTAAGTATTAGCGGTGCAAGTCTCAGGTTAAGACCAAATACACCTACCCTGATTTCGGACTTCCATAGACACATAGTCATACTACCAATGGAATTCCAATGGGGTCTATCCAGAGAGAAACTGTTTCCCGTACCATCGGTAAAACACAACCTCCTATTACACTTGCATGAGTATCCTATACCCAAATATATGAGAACTATGCCGTTGTGCCCTCACAACGCGCACAAGTATAATACTAGTCTTTTACGCATTATCGATGTCCAATTCGATAATACTGACTAGGGATATTTAATGATTTATCCTTCATGGATTGATACTGTCTCATATCTTCTCAATCCATGAACAAATCACAGGGACCTCCTATATTTATACATCATGGTGATCTAATCACAAATGATAAGAGAGCAGTCTCCTTTGTCACATAGTTAATTTGTACTACAACACCATGATCTGTACAAATAGTGACGCTATGGGTCATAACTGTCCAACAGTAGTTTAATTTAATTCAAGAATTTGTACTTTGAGTACTTATTCGCAAAATGAGTTGGACTCGCGCAAAATCAAATCGTTGTTTTAATATTGGATGGTCATTAATATTCAGATTAATTAATTGGATTAGATTGATTGATAACATGCTTGTGTGAATACATGGTTGCGATGTATGAATAATGTATATCGGATGGATATTAGATGGGTGAGGCAATGCAATTTAGAAATTGTTGTAATAAATTGAAATTTATTAAATTGGACCTGCGTGTCCAGCCTATTACCTCTTGAGTCTGTGTATTTCTCTTCTCACCTATTCCCCTCAATGTAAATGAGGTTTCTTTAGAAGTGTTATGTAATCGGGTAGAAGTAATACTTGTGCTAGCTAGAGAGAGAAAGAGAGAGATTTGTTCTAGGAACAATGTTTAAATATCCATCCGCATATCATTATTATATTTATTTTTATGCGCCTTATTATGTGTTTAGAATGCATGTTTAAGGGTGTATGATGATGAGACCTTAACAAAGATAATTAATTGGTTGCCAATTACACGCGAAAAACCATCACTACATATTAAGCGTTTTTCCTTCCATTGAGTGATTCTTACTCAAGATCCAAGACTGGCATTGGTTTGTTGGCCAAAGTCAAGACCTTTTTCTCCGTCGAGGATGTGTTTGAATCACGAAGGCTTTGTTCCATATCGGTGTCTTGTCCAAGTTGTGATTTGTTTGCCAAAGTCAAGATCACTTCTTGTCCATCGACATTGATTATGAAGCTTTCCAAGGTCAATGGGTTCCGCTTAACTGGGATCACTAAGTTTGTTGGGCCAAAGCCAAGGCTTAGTTGATTCAGATGAAAAAGGTTAGGCAATATATTGGATATATTGGCATATATAAGATATATGTTTCGGACTTGGATGTCCACCTACTGGATCTAGGAATTGGATGGGATCCAATTGATCTTAGAGATCTACCTAGTTAATTATCATACAATTTGTTGGCCAAAGTCAAGATTGTGTGTTATTTAACGGGATCCTAGCCCACTAGGAAAAAGGTTTCCCGAGTACTCCACAAAGGGTTAGAGGCTCGCCGAAAAATAGTGCGAGGCAAGTATTAAATTTGCAATATTCGTTTAGTTACTTGCCATACGCGCTCATTCATATTTCGTCAAATAAATATTTATTAGTTGACTAATAATTAATCGTTGTTTTAATGAACAGTTGGACTGTATTTAAACTATTTCATTTATAGTTGATTATATAATTGGATTATAGTAATCAATATATTTGAATTAACTAATTTCAATTAATAGTTGATTTTATAATTGGATTATAGTAATCAATATAATTGAATTTAAACCAATTAAATTATAGTTGATTATATAGTTAGACTATAGTAATGATTATAATCAATACTACCTAAAATCGTTGATTCGATAGTTGGACTATTGGAATCAAGATAGATTGAAAGATTAGTGTTTAAAACATAATCCTGGGTGAAAATGTATTTAAACGACTTTAATTTTCAAATTGGGAATAAAACTCAGGATAGTCCTGAAAACTAAGAAGTTACTTTATTTGATAAAATAACATCTTAGGCCTAAGCCCGGAGTTGAGCAAATAGTAAAACATGATATTTGGAATATTCATGTGATGATAACTTTTAGTGCTTAATCCATTAAGCTTGCCAAAAAGACTCATTAATTCTTAGTCAGAACTAAGGATTAGATCCTTATAGTATGATAATGAAATTTAAGGATCTTCACAGATCTATTTTAGATCTTAGAAGTACAAATTGCAATAGTGAACTCTTGGAGAGTTAATGGCCATGCTCAAGGAGACAAAGCCAAAGTTTGCAATAAGGCAAGAAGCGCAAGGCACATCTTATTTCGACATTCTAGAAGGCCAAGGCTTGGCCAAAGGCTTCTCGGGTGTGGAAAAGGGGCAAGGCAAAGTCATTATAATCTTCTGGGAAGACAAAGGACATATCCCAAAATGTCTGGCTAAATTGTGGCAAACGGGGACATGTAAGCGTGACTACCGTATGGACAAGGCATACATGAAGGAATTGAAGACGGGCAAGGCTCTGACTTCAAATATGTTTGTCATAAAAATGTTCACTACTAGTATTAAAATTGGATTTTAGATACTAAAAGTGGTACATGAATATGTACTATGTGCAATATCTGCTGATTAGCAGGATACTGACTTCAGTTGAGATTAATCTACGGATCGAAAACGGGACGACAATTGTTGTTTTAACCGTAGATACCTAAGTTTAGGAACTACCCTTCAGGCTGTTCTTAAATTAGGAAATGTTTATAATGTAACTAGTTTGACTAGGAACATTATCTCTATATCAGGGTTTAACCCATTGCGGGTATACCTTTATATTCTAGAACACTAAAGTGTTTTATTTTATAAAGATGATATTGAGATAAACACATTAGATGTGAATAACAGTATTTATATTTTGAATATAAATAAGTCTCGAACGTATAACATGACAAAAAAATAGCTCAAACTGATTTGATCAGAAAGACTTAAAAGTGGCATTGTAGTCTGGGACACAATTAAACAAGACTCGTATATCCACACTTTCGAAGAGTTGGTACTAGGACAAATTTGATTATAATCAAATAAAGTCTACGAATATAGTTTATTAGAAAAAATGCCTAAAACACCTTTTACTTGGTAAAAGTACAAGTGCCACCGATCTGTTAACCCTCGTTCATAGTGACGTAAGTGGGCCCATATCTAGCTAGGCTAGGCTAGAGGTGGATATGAATATTTCGTGACCTTTAAGGATGTGGCATCGCGTTATGGTTATGTGTTTCTTTAGAAACATGAATCAGAAACTTTTAGAGTTTCGACACGAAATAGACAAACATATCTGCTAAAGTATTAAAAACCATCACGGTTAGACCATGATGAAAATACTTAAGCAATAAGTTTCTCATTACTTGAAAGAGTATAGTATTCTTTCAATGAGGACTCCTCCCGGAACACGTCAATTTGACGGTGTGTCTGAACGGAGAAACCGAATATTGTTGGACATGATAAGGTTAATCATGAGTCGCTCTGAGCTACCATTTCCTTCAACAGATACGCATTAACAGTGCAAAACTTATTTTGAATAAGATTCCATAAAACTGTTTGACATACTTCATATTAGATATGAACATGAAAGAATCGGGTTTCTCATTCCTGAAGATTTGGGAATGCTAGGATATGTTTAGATGATGCCAAATAAAACCCAAATCGGATAAGTGCCTAAGTTGTAGGTTATCCTGTTAGACAGTTATGACCCATAGCGTCACTTTTGTAAATGAATTGTATTATTGTACAAAATTAACTATGTAGTAATGAAATTGCCTTTTACCGTTTTGTAATTTAATTACTTTGATATA
>SKCR01012391.1:0-12642 GCA_019454045.1 Zanthoxylum bungeanum
TCATACGTAGTCGGTTCATTATCCTCAATAGATTAATATCTACATGAGGCGAGATCAGGAACCCATACCTCTCAGGTACCTTCCTGACTCTCTCCGACCTACGCGTCCTTGTGTATCTGAAGATTGTGGTACAGACTCATCCTGGATGGTTTGTTTATGTTTCGTCATTGATTCATTGCCAGGAACAGTATCACTACGATTTTCATCGAGCTCCACTTTCCTCCCACTTACCACTGCATCTAGGAATTCCTTTCAAGGAAAAATGCATGTAGAGCAACAAAAACTTTGTTCTCTTGTGGGTGATAGAAGTAATATCCTCTGGTTTCCTTAGGATATCCCACGAAAAGGCATTTATCTGATTTGGGTTCTAGTTTGCTACCTTCCAAACGTCTAACATATGCCCAGCATCCCCAAATCTTCAGGAAAGAGAAACCTGGTTCCTTCCTGTCCATTTCTCATATGGAGTCTGTTCAACAGACTTTGACGGAACCTTATTCAAAATAAGTACCGCACTGGTTAATGCGTATCCCCAGAAGGATATTAGTAGCTCAGTCTGACTCATCATCGACCTTACCATGTCTAACAAGGTACGGTTTCTCGTTCAGACACACCGTTTAATTGCGGTGTTCCAGGAGGAGTCCATTGTGAAAGAATACCATTTTCTTTCAAGTAATCTTGAAACTCATAACTTAAGTATTCGCCACCACGGTCCGACCGCAATGTCTTGATACTCTTGCCCATTTGTTTTTACTCGTGTCGAAATTCTTTGAATTTCTCAAAAGTTTCCGACTTGTGTCTCATTAGATACACATAACCATAACGAGATGCATCATCCGTAAAGGTTACGAAGTAATGATATCCACCTCTAGCCTGGCTAGACATGGGCCCACATACGTCACTATGAACGAGGGCTAACAGTTCCGTGGTACGTTCACCTTTACCACTAAAAGGTGTTTTAGGCATTTGCCTAAAAGACAAGATTGGCAGACATCATATGAATTAAGATCAAATCCGTCCAAGTACCCACTCTTCGAAAGTGTGGATATGCGAGTCTTGTTTATGTGTCCTAGACGACAATGCTACATGTAAGCTTCATCTTTTAGATTACTCTTTTTGAGCCTTTTGTTTGTCATTTTATTTTTATGAGATTCATTTACATTCAAAATATAAAGCCCATTATTTGCTACAGCAGTGCAAATTTCTGCATCATTTTTATATAAATAACACCCAGTGTTTCTAAATACAAAAGTGTACCATGCTGGGTTAACAAAGATACAGATATGATATTCCTAGTCAAACTAGGTATATAATAACAGTTCAAAAGTTTAAGCATATGCCCCGAGGGCAATTCCAAAACAAAAGTCCCTACAGCCAAAACAGCAACTGGAGTTCCGTTTCCGACTCCGACTCGTAGATCAATCTCCCCTGAAGCCAGCATCCTGCTATCCTGCAGATCCTGCAAATCAGTACAAATATGAGCAGCACAACCAAATCAAAAATCCAATTTTTAAAACTAGAAGAAGTCATATTTATCTCAATAACAAACATACCAGAGGCTAGTGCCTTGCCTGCCTGATATCCTCCTTTTGTCCTTTGCCCATTCGGCAGTCACGTTTCCAGTGACCCTTCTTGCCGCAGTTGAGGCAGACATCTTGAGATTTGTCCCTTGGCTTCCCAGAAGCTTTTGTCAACTTGCCTTTACCCTTTTTCTTATGTTTCTTCTTCCTCACCCCTCCAGTAGCTTTGGGCCAGCCTTTGGCCTCTGAGAGGTCGATGTAAAGTGCGCCTCGCGCTTGCCCCCTTTTTGGAGTTCTTTTTCAGACTCCTTCAAAATGGATACAGCTCTCCAAGAGTGTCATCGTATCCATCAACTTATAGTTGATTATGATTGTCTCCAAGTATCAGGAAGTGACTGTAAGATCAAATCTATGGTCAGCTCAGCCTCCAAGACTATTCCATATTGGCCAACAAATCAATATCGGCGATCATTTGAGCCCCGTGGGCCTCAACTGATGCGCCTTCAGTCATTTGGGCGCGGAAAGAGTTTCTTCACCAACTCGTACCTTTCCATCCGCTTGTGGAGCGGTGGAGATCTTGAAGTCTAGCATCATACTATAAGGATCCAAGTCCCTATTCTGGCGACGAAAGTGCTGAGTCATCGAAGCTAACATAATAGCCTGAGCTGTATCACAATCATTGCTGTGAGTTTTCCATAACTCCAGCTCAAGTGGGTCAGTGGGCTTAGGCGGGAGAGGTGTTTGTATAGTGTACAGCATCCTCTCAGCCCCAAAGACTATCCTCAGGTTCATTTCCCAATCAGCGAAGTTTGTCCCCTAAAGACATTGTCACCCATGATGATGTCTCGGACATTTACCTTGCTAGCCATCTCAACTACGATAGTCCAACTATCTAGTTAACGATAAAAGGGTATAGTCAAACTGTAAATAAAAATAACAATGTATTAGTCCAACTAATTTTATAAATAGACGAAATAAAATTTGAAAGACGCGTAAGGCTAAGTATCTGAATGAAATTGCAAATTCAATACTAGCCTCCCACTATTTTTATCAAGTCTCTAACCCTCTGTTGAGAACTCGGGAAATCCTATTTCTAGTGGGCTAGGATCCATTTAAATAACACACAACCTTGACTTTGGCCAACAAGCTGTATGCTATTTAACTAGGTAGATCTCAAAGATCAATTGGATCTCATCCAATTCCTAGATCCGGTTAGGGGGACATCCAAGTCCAAAACATATGTATATTTACTTATGCCAATGTATCTAATACATTTTCCTAACCATATCCTCCGAACCATCTAGGCCTTGGCTTTGGCACAACAAACCTAATGATTCCGGTTAAGCGAGACCCATTGACAAGGAAAGTTTCGTAATCAATGTCGTTGGACAAGAAGTGATCTTGACTTTGGCCAACAAATCACAACTTGGACAAGACACCGATGTGGAAAAAAAACTTTCATGATTCAAGTACATCCTCAATTGACAAAGGTCTTGACTTTGGCCAACAAACCAATGTCAATTTTGGATCTTGAACAAGAATCATTCAATGGAAGGATAATTGCTTAATATAAATTGAGGGATTTATTCGTAATTGGCAACCCATTTATTATCTTTGTTAGGTCTCATCATCATACACCCTTAAGCATGCTTCTAAAACATCATAAAGTGCATAAAATAAATTAATAGTGATATACGGATGGATATATAAAACAATTTGTTCCTAGAACAAATCACTCCCTTTCCACTCCTCGCTAGCAATATTCTACTTCTACCCAATTACATAATACAATAAGAGAAACCTCATTTACATTGAGGGGAATTACGTGAGAAGAGAATACAAAGAGATAAAAGAGATAAGGCTGGACACGCAGGTCCAATTTATAAATTCTAAATTTACAATAATTTCTAAAATTACCCTTTCCTTCTAATATCCATCTGCTATACACCATTCATTCATCACATACATGTATATTCATTCAAGACATGCTATACAACCAATCAAATCCAATTAATTAGTCTTTGTTTAAGTGATCATCCAATGTTCAATCAACGGTTTGATTTTGCGCGAGTCCAACTCGTTTGAGAATAAGTACATAAGGTACGAATTCATGAATTATATCGAACTACCCGTTAAATCCAATTAAGTCGCATTCAATATTAATTCATTTTATTTAATTCCAAATTAAATGTTTACACTTTTATTGTGCTTTTAAAGATTAGATTCTAAATCTTATCAAATTGGGTCTCCAAGCCCAACTAAAGGCTTTCAATTGATTATAAAGGCTTTCAATTAAAGTCCGATGGGCTTTCAATTGATTTATAAAGGCTTGGGCTTTGGTCAATGTGGGTCAAACCCAATTACCAAGCCCAAATAAGGAATCACCCTTAAGTGCCATAAAATCAATTTCAAGCCCATAAGGCCCAATTAAACATAAAAGCCCATTAATCAAATTTTAATATTCCAAATTTTAAAATTCAATTGATTAAAGTGTAATTGCATGATTAATTCATTAAACCAAATATTTCAAAAACACCAATTTAATTTATTAATCATCAATTGTTCAAAACACTTGTCTAACATTTATTTGAACAAAAATCAAGTCCTTTAACATGTCATGTTGTATTCGGCAAGAGAGATTTTTGCGGTTCGATTTGTTTTTCAATCCAATGAATCACTAATCTATCATCCGTATTGATTTTAAGTCATCTAATGAACTTGAAAGCAAAAATTCAATAAAGTGAAAAGACCTCTATTTTCGGTCAAGCATCAACTTTAGGGAAAAAATCATCCAATGCATTTTTCTCAAAATTGATCATTTATTACATCAAATATCATACATTTAATCATGCTTAAGTCATCTTATAAACTTGTGCATGAAAAATTCCAAATCTAAAATGACCTACACATTCGGCCAAGGCATCAATTTTGGGGAAAAAATATCCAATGCATTTTTCTCAAAATTGATCATGTAATACATCATATTACAAACATTTAAGCACACTCAAATCATCCAATGAACTTGTGCATGCAAAAATTCAACTTAATGGAAGTACCTTACATTCGGCCCAATGAACTTGGGGGGAAAAATCATCCAATGCATTTTTCTCAAAATTGATCATGTATTATATCATATATCATACATGTAATCATGCTTAAGTCATCAAATAAGCTTGTGCATGAAAAATTTCAAATCTATGGAAGCACCTCCACATTCGGCCAAGACAACATTTTGGGGAAAAATCATCCAATGCATTTTTCTTAAAATTGATCATGTAATATATCAAATAACATACATATAAGCATACTATAGCATCCAATTTCACAAGAACATGCTTCAATCAATTTTCCCCAAATTAACCCTAATGTATTTCATGCTTAAACATGGCTCTGATACCATTGTTGGTTTCTATAATTAGTCCCAAAGAAAGATTAAGCCATAGAAATACAAAAACATACATGCAAAGCTTGAAGGATGGCGGAAACATACTTACAAAGCTTTGTGACGAAAATGGTGAAGAGGATCCTTGAGCCTCCAAGGTGGGTGATATGCGCCAAGAACAAGAATGATAGAAGTTGCAAATCTTTGAGCTGTTTTCGGCCAAGAACAAAAGTGTGAGAAGCCTCAAATCTTTAGTACTCCAAGCTCCAAATGCGTTTCCCTATCACCTCCTTTGATCCTTGTTGTGCTAGCAAAAATGGAGAAAACAATTTTCTGCCATGGATGAAGCTCACGGCTTGCGTGAAGAAGAAGGAGAGAAGAGAGTGTTATTGCCATTTTTTTTTGTTCTCAATTTGTTTCTGAACCGTGTGTGAGCAAATGAAGCAATGATGTATCAAATACAAAATGAATTTTTAATTAAAAACCGTGAAAGGTTTTCCCTCCAAAAGAAAATCCATCATTTGCCATCATTACATTACTTTGAGAATAGAGATAATGTATCATCCCTCAAAGGTGACTAGATACATCCATCATCTATTCGTATCAAGTAAAGAGATATCGCGATGCGATTTGCGGATACCACTCGATTCAAAATACGAATGTGTCCGCAAACACTTTCGGGATCGGTTTCACTAATTCCGAATTAACGAATTTCCGTCGCGACGTGAATTAAATAATTACGCCTTGCGGAATTACTATTCTGTTCGCTAATGAATTAATTCTAAATTAATTCGTTTGCCCGAATTAAAATCCGATTTTAATTCCGCGTCGAAATCTAATTTCGTTTAATAATATATCAAATATATTATTTTATCGATTAATTCCAAATTAATCGATCTCTCTCTCTCTCCTAATAAGGCATTTTATCCAAGATAAAGTTTCTCCGTAATTAATCCAATATTAATAAAGTTCGAATCAAACATCATAGGTGAATCTTCAGGAAGCGACCCAAGAGATCTCCGGATATGTTGGCAGTAAATACGGTCGTTGGATAATCCAAACACGTACGTACCTCGTACTACATTTTTACCGATTTACAAGACAAGGTTGGCTTCTAGCAAAGCGCCATGCCTACCCAATTCTCCAGAAATATTCTTACTGGAATATTATATCTTTATCAAGCGTAGTATACCGCAGTATCGCGTATATCGATCCAGTATCGGACGATCACATGTTAGGCCTGGGGCTGGAAATGTGTCTGCCCCGTACGAAACATATATCATATATCAAACAACTAGTCTCTTTAAATCGGACAATCCTGACCTGGTCATATTGTCCAGACGGTTGCAACCTATTTATAGAGTACTAGTTATGTATCCTGCGTGATCATCATCTCCATATGTCTGAAGTGATACTTCCATCTTGACATCACATCCAGTACACTACGATTCTCGATAAACCTAGAAGAGGTGTACACAGAACCGGTTAAAGCCCCGAACCACCACAACCAAAGTTTACCGATTGTCGCAAGTACTAGCGATGCAAGTCTCAGGTTAAGACCATATACACCTACCCTGATGCGGCCTCCCATAGACACGCAGACATACTACCAATGGGATTCCGCGGGGTCTTTCCAGAGCGAAGCTGTTTTCCGTACCATCGGTAAAACACAACCTCCTACCGCACTTCCATAAGTATCCAATACTTAAATATATGAGAACTATGCCGTTGTGCCATCACAACTCGCACAAGTGCGATACTAGTCTATTCCGCATTATCGATGTCCGATCTCGATAATACTCCGACTAGGGATATTTAATGATTAAACCTTTTATATTGATACTGTCTCATATCATCTCAATACGGAACTAATCATATGGACTTTTGCCATTAATATATTAAAGTAAATAATTTTACAAAACGACAAAAGGGCAATTTCATTATCACATAGTTAATTTTGTACAATGATACAATATCATTTACAAAACAGTGACGCTATGGGTCATAATGTCTAACATCCGATTCGCAGAGAAATCTCGGCTTGAAGTCAGTATCCAGCTCATAGCGGATTCTGAACATCAATACATATATTTTATGTACCACACTAAGTATTTAAAATCCAATTCAATACTAGTAGTGAACATAACTAAGACAAACATTTTCAAAGTAAGAGCCTTGCCCTTTCTTAATTCCTTCGTGTCTGCCATATCTAAATGGTAGTCACTTTGGGATATGTCAATTATCCTTTTCAATATTTCAGAAACCTTAGGCCAAGCCTTGGGTTTTTAGAATATCGAAACGATGTGCACCTCGTGCTACATGCCCAATTGCAAACTTTGACTTTATCTGCTCTAGAATAGTCAATTAATTCTCCAAGAATATAAATTGCAATTTTAATACTTCTTAAATCTAAAATTAGATTTATGACATGTATATTAAATTAAGCATTAAAGTCATCATCACATAAATCTTCCAAAGATTTTATGCTCTACTTATTTTGCTTAATTTTGGGCTTAAGGTATAATAAGTTATTTTATAAACTAAAGTAACCTATTATTTATTCCCAATTTGAAAATTAAAGTCGTTTAAATACATTTCACCCAAGATTATGTCTAAACATTAATCTTTCATTTATATCTTGATTCTAATAGTCCAACTATTTAATCAACGATTAGTGGTACTATATATTATAATGATTATAATAGTCCAACTATATAATCAAATATAATCTAAATTAATTAACCTCAATTACATTGATTACTATAATCCAATTATAAAATCAACTGTAAACTAAAATTAATTAATTCAAATATATTGATTAATATAATCCAATTATATATAATCAAATGTAATACAGTCCAACTGTTTATTAAAACAACAATTTAAATATTAGTCCAACTAACATTTAATATTACGACGAAATAATTTGAATGAGCGCGTATGGCGAGTAATTGAACGAGTATTGCAAATTCAATTCTTGCCTCCCACTATTTTTCGTCGAGCCTCCAACCCTCTGTCGAGTATTCGGGAAATCGTGTTTCCTAGTGGGCTAGAATCCCGTTAAATATCACACAATCTTGACTTTGGCCAACAAATTGTATGATAATTAACTAGGTAGATCTCGAAGATCAATTGGATCTCATCCAACTCCTAGATCCAGTAGGTGGACATCCAAGTCCCAAACATATATCTTATATATGCCTATACATCGAATGTATACCCTAACCTTTTTCCTCTGAATCAACTAGGCCTTGGCTTTGGCACAACAAACCTAGTGATCCCAGTCAAGCGCGGACCCATTGACATGGAAGCTTCGTAATCAATGTCGTTGGACAAGAAGTGGTCTTGACTTTGGCCAACAAACCACAACTTGGACTAGACACCAATATGGAACAAAGCCTCGTGATTCAAACACATCTTCGACGGACAAGGGCTTGACTTTGGCCAACAACCCATGCCAATCTAGGATCTTGAGCAAGAATCACTCAATGGAAGGAAAAACGCATGATATTTAACGAGGGTTTTTCGCGTGCAAATTGGCTACCAATTTAATTATCTTTGTTAAGGTCTCATCATCATACACCCTTAAACATGCATTCTAAACACATAATAAAGCGCATATGTAAAATAATAATGATATGCGGATGGATATTTTACATTGATCCTAGATCAAATCTCTCTCTTTCTCTCTCCAGCTAGCACATGTATTTACTTCTACCCGTTACACTACACTTCTAAAGAAACCTCATTTACATTGAGGGGAATAGGTGAGAAGAGAATACAAAGAAATAGGAGATAAGGCTGGACTCGCAGGTCCAATTAATAAATCAAATTTTTATAATTTCCAAAATCGCCCCACCCAGCTAATATCCATCCGATATACATTATTCAGGCATCACACGAACATGTATTCATACAAGCATGTTATCAATCAATCTAATCAAATTAATTAATCTGATAATTAGTGATCATCCAATGTTCAAACAAAGATTTGATTTTGTTCGAGTTAAACTCGTATTGCGAACACGTACTCAAAGTACGATTTCTCAAATAAAATTAAATTACATAATTAAATCCAATTTAATACGTATTTAATTCTAATTGATTATTTAATTCCAAATTAAGTATTACACTTTATAAAATAAACCTTTACGACTTAAATTCCAAATTTAATCGTCACGGGTCTCAAAGCCCGATTAATATCCATATTAATTTAATTAAAGTCCAATGGGCTTTTAATTAATTTCTTCAAGGCGTGGACTTTTGGTCAACTCGGGTAAAACTGAATAACCAAAATCCAATCCGGGAGTTACCCCATAAGCCCATAAATTAATTTAGGCCCATTAGGCCCAATTAAACGTTAAGGTTCCAAAACACTAATTTGTCCAATTAATCATGCTTAACATCAATTAATCATGTCCAACTAATTTTGATCAAAATCAAACCCAATTTCATGCTTCAATGTCTCGGCCAAGGGGAAAAAAAATGCCCAAATCAAATTCAATCCAATTGCCAATCAAACATAAATTCAACATCCCTAAATGATTTCCAAGTCATCCAATGAACAAAATCAAAAATCCAAGACAATATTAGGGTTCATATTTCGGCCATCACAAGCAAATTGGGGAAAATTGTTCCAACACTTTTTCATCAAATTGATCTAATCAATCATCAATTAAACAACATTTAAGCATTCTAATCATCCAATTTCATTAAACATGCTCAAAATCAAGTTTACCCAAATTAAAGTTTTGGCCAACAATAAGCAAATTGGGAAAATCAATCCAATTAATTTTTCTTCAAATTGATTACATATAACTCTAAGTTATTCATATACAAACATTCTTAAACAAAAATTTGTCAAAATCATGCTTAAATCAAAAAGCCCCAAATTTTGCTCAAACCCTAAAAACGTTTTATGCACAAATGGCTCAAGATACCATTGTAGAGTTTTCAATCAAGTCCCAAGGATCATAAATCATGCATAAACGAGTTGAATACATATCAAAGGAGGTGCGGAATAACTCACATTGATCGGTAGAGATGCAACAAAGACCACGACGACGCACTGCTCTCCCTGCTCGGCAGTTAGCTTGCGAACATGGTGGACTGCTCGGCGTGAGGGCTGCTTCCTCCTCCAAGAATCGGCCATTGATGGACCCCATTGAAGCTCCAAGCTTCAAGCTTCCAAGCTCATGAATTCACTTCCCTATCACCTTTGTATTCCTCCATGAGTGTGCTAGCACATAGATCTTGCAACAAGATCATTGCTTCTCCTTCATTGATCGGTCAAAACCAGAAAAACAGAAGGGGAAATCGGTCCAAGACCGAGAGAGAAGTAGATGGAAATGGGTTCCATTTTGGCTCCAAAACGCAAAACGTGAAGGAGAGAGAGAGTGAATTAATGAAAAGAAAATTTGTAATTGGCTTTATATTTTCCCAAAAAATAATAAACCATTTACCTTTTTCCAATTTCAAAAACAACATTAAATGCTTGTCAATCACTACAAATCACTCACATCAATCACTCAAATGTCACATCACTCAAAGTGACATGTTATTTGACGATTGATGTGACTAGCGATTTGACGCTTGATTTGACTTGCGTGCCGCACTCGAATTCGAATGCGAATGCGCTCGCAATCACTTTTGGCTCGGGTTCGTTAATTCCAAATTAACGAATTTTCCGTTGCGTCGTAATTAAATGATTACGCCTAGCGAAATCACTATTCACGTCGCTAACGAATTAATTCTAAATTGATTCGTTCGCCCGAATTAAAATCTAATTTCAATTCCTCGTCGAAATCTAATTTCGTTATAATATATCGAATATATTAATTTATCGATTAATTCCAAATTAATCGTTCTCTCTCTTTAACGATATTTTATCCGAGATAAAATATCTCCGTAATTAATCCCAGATTAATTTTCTCTCTCATCGAATTAATCCAGATTAATTAAAGTGCGAGTCATACGTCATCGGTGAATCTTCAGGAATCGACCCATGAGATCTCCGGATATGTTGGCAGTAAATACGGTTGTCGGACTATCCGAACACGTATACTACCTACGTTACTACGTTTATACCGATTTACAAGACATGGTTGGCTTCTAGCAAAGCGCCATGCCTACCCAATTCTCCAGAAATATTCGTACAAGAATATATAGATCTGTATCAAGCGTAGTATACCGTAGTATTGTGTTATTCGGCCCAGTATCGGATAGCACGTGCTAGGGCTGGGGCTGGATAAGTGTCTGCCCCGTCCGAAGCACATGTCGGATATCTGGTAACTAGTCTCTATAATCGGATATGCATGACCTAGTCATAATATCCCGATGGTTGCGCAACACTTAAGAGCACTAATACCGTATCCTGCGTGACATCATCTCCACTATGACTGAAGTGATACTTCCTCTTGACATCACACCCAATACACTATGACTCTCTGATAAACCCAGAAGTGGTGTACGCAGAACCGGTTAAAGCCCTGTACCACCAAGACCAAAGTCTATCGATTATCGTAAGTATTAGCGATGTAAGTCTCAGGTTAAGACTTTACACACCTACCTTGATTTCGGCCTCCCATAGACACATAGTCATAATACCAATGGGATTCTGAAGGGTCTTTCCAGAGCGAAGCTGTTTCCCAATACCATCGGTGAAACACGACCTCCTATCGCACTTGCATAAGTATCCAATACTTATATATTTGAGAACTATGCCGTTGTGCCCTCACAACGCAGACAAGTGCAATACTAGCCTATTCCGCATTATCGATGTCCAGTCTCGATAATACTCCGGCTAGGGATATTAATGATTAATCCTTCGGGGACTGATACTGGTTGTAGGGGTTATTTAGGGGGTGAATCCGGTAACGCAAGCGGAAGCGGTGAAAATCCGATTTTCAGATTTCAAAACTTTTTCTCGGATTAATTAAATAAACATATTTATTTAATATTCCAATAATCAAATTATGAAAATAAATTCAATAAAAAAATTTAAGTGAATTTACCGAAATACCCTTGCTTTGGTTTTTGTCCGTTTTAGTCCGAAATGATCCAATCAATTTTGAATGATTCTAAATCATTTCTAGGATGAACTTATGATGTTCAAAACATCAAAACCCAAAGCAACCAAATCCCCAATTATTCCTCACAAAGCCGATAGCACCATTTGGTGCCAAAATTTGACCATTTGGTCATTTCATGCTTCAAAACTCATCCAAATGAAATCCAATCAACATGAAAATTTGCATGCATCATATACACACCCAAATGCTCAACTATATGAAAACCCCCCAAATTTGGAATAACCCTAATTTTTCAATTTCCACAAATTGGACAAATTAGACCAAGTACATTAAATCAATTACTTCAATCATCATTCTGTAGAGTTTCAATCAAGTCCCAAGGATCACAAACATGCATAAAAACGAGTTGAATACACAAAGGAGTAAGGCGGAATACATACTCACATTGATGGGTTTGATGCTAGGAAGAACAAGACCAAAAACGCACTGCATGTTTCTGCTCGGCAGTGAGCTGCGCACAGGTGGACTGCTCGGCGTTAGACCAAAAACGCAGTGAGCTGCGCACAGAAGAGGTGTACACAGAACCCGGTTAAGTCCCCAACCACCAAAACCAAAGTTTACCGATTGTCGCAAGTACTAGCGATGTAAGTCTCAGGTTTAGACCATATACACCTACCCTGATGCGGCCTCCCATAGACAACGCATACATACT
>SKCR01012392.1:0-12695 GCA_019454045.1 Zanthoxylum bungeanum
TGAGTCTCACAACCGGTGTCAAACACCCAAGTAGAAGGTTCAAAGTTTTAAGAATATAGTTCAATCATATACAACACACCTGAAGCATTAGGCTTCTTGGCCTCTTGGGCTTCCCTAGCTTCATTGGCTTTCAAGGATTTGTAGTCTTTCTTCCAATGACCATTTTTTCCACAAAAGAAACATTTCACTTTCCCATTTTCTTCTCCACCTTACCATTTGGCTTTAGGTGATCTAGAGCCTTGGCCTTGCCCTTATTTGTATTTGGGCCTCGTGGCTTCAAGTCCATACCCGTAAGCATGATGGAGGTTTTAAGCTCCAGTTTCAAGTCTTTCTCTGCTTGTTTTATTAGATGTGCAATTCTGCTAAAGTAGCTTCTTTATTAGACAGATGAAACTGCATAATAAAGTTAGAGAAGTCTTTTGGTAAGGACTGAAGAATTAGATCGTGACCTATATCATGATCCATGATGAACCCGAGGTTGGCCAATTTTTTAATGTGGCCAATCATCTTAAGCACATGTCTACTAACACATCCTTTCTTATACCTTTTTTTGGAATAAGGCACATGACACTTGGAATCTCACGGTATGAACGGAAGTTGCATACAACTCCTTCAAGTGAAAGATGATGATTTGAGCATCCTTATCTTCGTGAGTTTTCTGAAGTTCATCCGACATAGAGTCAAGCATTATGCAAACTGCTTGCTCATCATCATCGACATGTTTCTTCCAAGCATCAAATGTATTTTGGTCAGCATCTTCTGCGAGTTCATGGGGAAATGGTCTTTCAAGAACATATAAAATCTTTTCTTGTCGTAAGACAATTTTAAGGTTTCTAAACCAGTCATTGCAGTTGTCCCCTTTGAGCTTATGCTCATCAAGTATGGAACGAAGTGATACTCTGTTTGCCATTTGAATGTTTATGAAATATTTTAACCCACCTGTTAAGAGAGAATGTTAAAATTAGGAATATGTTTTCATTAATGTTTCATAATAACATGAGCTTTTAATATTATGAAGTTTCTCCCACTCAATTGTTTTAAAATTTTAAGCAAATCGTATCAACCCCAATATGATGGATTTCTTGTGGGCAAGGATCCCATTATCATCATTTCATAACTCTGATTAGGATCGATCGTTATAAAATATGATAATTAGGTAGGTTTCCAACCAATTTATGATATAAATCACAATTCCTTGATCATTGGGTTAGGCAATCAAACATGCCATAGCTTATGCTAGTCCTTGTGGACACCCAATCTTTGCCACTAAGTTATAAGACCACGCCTAAGGGTCGATGCGTCTTATGACTCAGAAAAGTCAAATCATTGTCAATAGTATGATTTTGGGACAAATTGGTATTGGTCAGTCTGGTAAAGCCTAGTCCTGCCAATACGGTTTAAGCCCTTTGGGTCTATACTTTACAATGGGAGGCAAATTTTAGACTTAAATTATTATTGAGGATTTTAGCAAGTTTAAGTGAATAACTGTCAAATGGATTCCTCCATTGAAAATTCCCCAGAGGGAGGGTGGAGCGAACTCTCTTAAATACCCTTACCGCTTAGGCTCTTATTGCATTGGTGACAAGAATAAACAATAGATCCTCCAAATTAGTCCAACACTTTAAATATGCTTTAAAGTAATCTTTGAGTAAATGATTATCTAGATTTCTTCACAGCTTTTCCTTTTGTCTATAAAAATGTAGTTAGTGAAGGAAGACACCAAATCATTATCTAACTGTAGTAATACCTTTGGTTAATTAACTGTAGTTTGGAAAGTTTTATTAATGTATCTTTTATAATGTCTTTTATTATAAAAAAGTTTATATTTATTAGCCTTAAAGGCAATAAATCTCTAAGTTCATCACGAATAATTACTTACCTAAGGGAAACATTACACTCTCTATTTCCTTAGAAAGTCTCTAGATGTTTGCACCCTAAAATAATCATGCCAATTCTAATCATACATAGAATCATCAAGCATATGAGTTTTAATATGTTGGAATTATTTTAGGCATTAAATAACTTTGATTAATATTTAATTATGATATTGCATTTTATTTTAATCAAATAAATTTACTATTCATATTTTTTTACAGATGCGTGAACTTTAAATGAAATTTTACAATTCAAATCTTAACCAAATCATGCACAACTTGAGCCTAATATTACGTTCAGGGTCTTAGCTTTCCAACGAGCTTTTACACACCCAATTTCGAGTTCAAATGAGAGAGAACTAATCATAACAAAAATGGCGCGCTGATACCACTGTTGGGCAGCGGCCGCGAGTGCGCAGCGGAAAATCAAGAATTATGAAATTATGATGCCGCTATCCCTTTTCCCAAGACTCATTTATTATTATTATTCTACAAGCCTAGGCATGTTACTATATATTCTAATCATAAAAACGCATAAAACATGCAAAGAACATAAACCTAAACATGCTAACTATCATAAGAACTCTAATTAAAATAAAGAAAGAAAAAGACTTACTTGAACAGAAGACTCCACCAGTCCTCCCTCTAATCTACAAGCTTTTCTCGAACTCCGTAATCTCTTCCACATTCCAAATAGCCACCTAAGTGTGTGGCATCCAAAGATGCACAAACCAAAGCCAAACTCAATGGCAGGACTACGCCTTGAGTGCACAGGTATTTTTCCATTGATGCTAGCCTAGGCAAATATCTCCAAACTTTTAACTCGAGGTTCCTCTAGTCAATTAGACTTAAGGATCCTCAAAATCACTGGCTTACTCTTTAACTTTAGAGTTGCTCACTTATATAAACCCAAGATATGAAAGGTTTGGTGCAAAAATTTGTAAAGAATTCATTGGGTTTATATAGGTGCTCCAAAGACAACAAAATTAATTAAGAATCTGATGTGGGATAAATGCTAATTTAATCTTAGCCATTGGATCTTAATTTAGTGGTTTTATGAGATTATAAAACCCTAATAAGAGTTTGGGCCGAATTAGAATTCAAAACAAATAGCAAATAAAAAAATTTACTATTCATATTACTATTCATGTTTTATTTATTTATTTATTTATTCCAATTCCCAAAGTACCCTATCGTCATTCACCAATCCCTAAGCCACTATGGAACCTCATAAATGATCTGTTCAATAATTAAACACGTTGAACCATTTATGAACAATTCCTACAGCAATCATATATGCTGTTAAATTTATACTGTGCATTTTTAACCATTGATTTCGACTTTGTTGTGTGTGACCTTTGGGGTTCCCCTCAAGTTGGACATGAAATGAATCATGATAATTTAATCAAACATAAATTATCCTCCGATCAGATGGTCGTTCGTGTTGGACAATTATGACCCATAGCATCACTATTTGTACAGAACATGGTGTTGTTGTACAAATTAACTAAGTGATAAAGGAAATTGCTCTTTTATAATTTTTAATTAGATTACCGGGATATATAAATGATAAAAGTCCATATAATTAGTTCCGAATTGATAAGATATAAGACAATATCAATCCATGAAGGTTTAATCATTAAAACATCCATAGTCGGAGTATTATCGAGATTGGATATCGATAATGCGGAATAGACTAGTATTACACTTGTGCGTGTTATGGGAGCATAACGACATAGTTCTCATATATTTGGGTATTGGATACTCATGCAAGTGTAATAGGAGGTTGTGTTTACCGATGCTACAGAAATAGCTTCGCTGTCGATAGACCCCTCTGAATTCCATTGGTAGTATGACTATGTATCTATGGAAGTCTGAATTAGGGTAGGTGTATTTGGTCTTAACCTGAGACTTGCACTGCTAATAATTGCGACAATCAATATACTTTGGTTTTGGTCATCCAGGGCTTTAACCGGTTCTGAGTACGCCTCTTCTGGCTATATTGAGAATCGTAGTGTATTGGGTGTGATATTAAGATGGAAGTATCACTTCAGTCATATGGAGATGATGGTCACGTAGGATACAGAACTGATGCTCTTATATGCTGCAACTATCGGGATAATATGACTAGGTCATGATTATTCGATTAAAGAGACTAGTTACCAGATATCCGATATGTGCTTCATTCGGGGCAGACACAATTCAAGCCCCAGGCCTAGCATGTGACATCTGATACTGGATCGCAATACGCAATACTACGTATACTACGCCTGATACAGATTATATATTCCTTTAAGAATATTTCTGGAGAATTGGGTAGGCACGGTGCTTTGTTAAAAGCCAACCATTTCTTATAAATCGGTAAAAAATGTAGTACTAGGTACGTACGTATTCGGATAGTCCGACGACCGGATTACTACTGCCAACATATTCCGGGAATCTCATGGTCGCTTCCTTCCCGAAGATTCACCATGACGTAATGACTCGAGCATAATTAATCTGGGATTAATTAAGAGAGAGAAAATTAATCTAGGATTAATTACGGAGATATTTTATCTGGGATAAAATATTATTTAAAGAGAGAGAACGATTAACTTGGAATTAGTGTTGAGTTACAATCAAGTCCCAAGGATCACAAACATGCATAAAAACGAGTTGAATACACAAAGGAGTAAGGCGGAATTCATACTCACATGATGGGTTTTGATAAATGAAACAAGACCAAAAACGCACTGCATGTTCCTCCCTGGCAGTGAGCTGCGAATGGTAGGGGCTGCACGGTGGTGGGGTGTCTTCCTCCTTGTTCATTCGGCCATGGATGACTCCATTGAAGCTCCAAGCTCCAAGCTTTCCAAGCTCACAAATTCGTTTCCCTATCACCTATGTATAACCCAAGGTGTGCTAGCACTTCTGTTTGCAACAAAACATCTCCCACTTGCTCTCTTTTGCGTCGGCAGTGACCAAATGGAGAAGAACAATTTTGGCTCAAAGCCGTGTGTGAGGGAGAAGAGAAAGATAGAGTTTTTGGCTCCAAAGCCTAAAAACGTGAATCACACAATTGAGAGAGAAAAGTGTAAAAGCTTTTTATATTTTCCAAAAATAATTAAAGCCATTTACCACTTTTTAATTTCTTTTAAACAATTCATTTTACTTTTCAAAAGCAAAGTCAAAAGGTCAAAAAGCAAAAAGAAAAATACTTTTCAATCATTCATCTATCACTTTTTCACATCAAGTCACTTTAATAAAGTGACAATATGTCATGTCAATCACATCACTCAAAGTGACAAGTGATTTGACAATTGATGCGACTAGCGATTTGACGCTTGATGTGACTTGCGTGCCGCGCTCGAATTCGAAATGCGAATGCGCTCGCAATCACTCTCGGGCTCGGGTTCGCTAATTCTAAATTAACGAATTTTTCGTCGCATCGTAATTAAATGATTACGCCTAGCGAAATCACTATTCACGTCGCTAACGAATTAATTCTAAATTAATTCGTTCGCCCGAATTAAAATCTAATTTTAATTCCGCGTCGAAATCCAATTTCTAATAATATATCAAATATATAATTTTATCGATTAATTCCAAATGAATCGTTCTCTCTCTCTAATTAATATTTTATCCCAGATAAAATATCTCCGCAATTAATCCCAGATTAATTTTCTCTCTCTTCTAATTAATCCTAGATTAATTAAGTGCGAGTTATACATCATCGGTGAATCTTCAGGAAGCGACCCATGAGATCTCCGGATATGTTGGCAGTAAATACGGTCGTCGGATTATCCGAACACGTAAGTACCTCGTACTACGTGTTATACCGATTTACAAGACAAGGTTGGCTTCTAGCAAAGCGCCATGCCTACCCAATTCTCCAGAAATATTCTTACAGGAATATATAGATCTGTATCAAGCGTAGTATACCGTAGTATTGTGTATATCGGCCCAGTATCGGATAGTCACGTGCTAGGGCTGGGGCTGGATAAGTGTCTGCCCCGTCCGAAGCACATGTCGGATGTCTGGTAACTAGTCTCTATAATCGGATATGTATGACCTAGTCATAATATCCCGATGGTTGCGCAACACTTAAGAGCACTAATACCGTATCCTGCGTGACATCATCTCCACTATGACTGAAGTGATACTTCCGTCTTGACATCACACCCAATACACTACGACTCTCTGATAAACCCAGAAGTGGTGTACGCAGAACCGGTTAAAGCCCTGTACCACCAAGACCAAAGTCTATCGATTATCGTAAGTATTAGCGATGTAAGTCTCAGGTTAAGACCATACACACCTACCCTGATTTCGGCCTCCCATAGACACATAGTCATAATACCAATGGGATTCCGAGGGGTCTATCCAGAGCGAAGCTGTTTCCCGTACCATCGGTGAAACACGACCTCCTATCGCACTTGCATAAGTATCCAATACTTATATATATGAGAACTATGCCGTTGTGCCCTCACAACGCGCACAAGTGCAATACTAGCCTATTCCGCATTATCGATGTCCTGTCTCGATAATACTCCGGCTAGGGATATTTAATGATTAATCCTTCGGGATTGATACTGTCTCATATCATTCTCAATCCAGGAACTAATCATATGGACCTCTCTTCATTTATACATTTATGGTGATCTAATCACAAATGATGAGAGTGCAATTTCCTTGTCACATAGTTAATTTGTACAACAACACCGTGATCTGTACAAATAGTGACGCTATGGGTCATTTTGTCCAACAATCTCCCACTTGGCACATAGCCAGTCACTCGAGTGTCTAACACCCGAACTATGTACGGTTCGCTCAAATGCTGAGGAAAGGTTTTCGTCAGCGGATTTGCGTAATTATCTCTGACGCGATTTATACGATCATCACATCGCCACGATGTATGATCCGAATGAATCAGATGATATAGAAGTATATATCTGGATCGTCGATGAGACCTTTAATTCCTTAGCCTGTGCTGACGCCTAGCTCAGCTGCTAAAAGAACTATATCTAATCTAATTAGAATTATTTTCGATCCAAATGGCTTCTATTGCTGCCTCAGCTGCAGCAATAATCCGTATTTGTTGTTAATTCGGCAACAGTTATCTTGCTCGGAATATTTCCAGCTTACTGTCCCAGTGTTCAAACTTTTATAGTACCGCAGTATTTATTACGGTTTGGAAACTTGCAGCAGTGATCCTAGTCACTTCAAGTTCTCCATCTCCATAGTTTAAGACAACATCTTTAGTTCTCTCAGATACTAACAGATGTTCTTAATCTTCAATCCAGTGACTATCACTTGGATTGACCCGATTGTGACTCCATATGCTCGAAGCGTATGAGACACCAATACAAGTACATTTTAAATGTACAATTTCCAGAGAGTGTTAACAACTCCAAATCTATCTCAGTAGATCTTTATTCCTTGAATAAAGGTTGTTACCTCCCCAGAATTCTACGGAGAATTTCTATGAAAGAATATCTATGAAAGCCAAGCTTTCACAATTGCTTTATGGGAATTTCATTGTCAGTGCCCTCCCACTAACCTCCTTATATACACAAGAATTATTTCGTTTTGAGTCAAATCATAAACCATTATGATTATTTCAAAACGTCAGTTCCAAGAACCTTATGCTTGTTTCAATCCAAACATGGATCGAATAACCCGCAAACCTTGTTTGTCGGTTATACAAAATCGTCAGGATGTTGTAAGCATCCTCCAAAAGGTTTCCTTTTCAGGAAAGCGATTTTGATCTGCAACTGACACATTTCATAAATGAAATATGCAGTTATCAACAAGCATCTTCAAAATGGATTTACCATGGCAACAGGTAAAAGGTTGAACGTTATTAACACAATGTTGATAACGATACCTTTCCGTCAAAAGCCCAGCTTTGTACGTTGGTATGTTGCCTTCCATGTATGTCTTCCTTGAAGACGTTTAATGTACCAATAGGCACAATGCCTTGTGGTACAACAACTAGTATCCAAAATAGTTGTTATACATGGAATCCATTTCGGACTCATGGCACTTTGCCATAATAGGGAGTCGATACCTTGTATCACTTCCTCAAACGTAGTCGGTGGTGTACCTTAAAAGATTAACATCTTTATGAGGTGAGATCAGAAACCCATACCCCAGGTTGTTTTCTGACTCTCTCTGATCTACGCGGTAGGCATTGATAGATTAATGGTATAGATTCATCATAGATGAACTATTTGGTGTTCCATTAAGGACTTCGTGCCTTGAACAGTATTACTCCGATTTTCATCGAGTATCACTATCCTCCCACTGACCACTGCATATCGGTATTCCTCTCAGGAAAACCGCATGGTGCAGCAACAATCACATTGTTCTCATGTGAGATTTACAGTACTATACTTAAGGTTTCCTTAGGATAACCTATATTGGCACTGTTCCAATTTGGTCTTTCAGTTTGGTATCATCCAAACGTTATGCCTGGCATACCCTAATTACTAGAAACGAGAAAAACCCCGTTTCTTCCTGTTCATATCCTAATATGTAATCTGTCAAACAGATTATTATGGAACCTTATTCTAAATAAGTCTTGCACTGTTAAAACTTATCCGTTGAAGGAAATGGTAGCTCAGAGCGACTCATGATTAGCCTTATCATGTCTGACATGATTCGGTTAATCGTTCGGACACACCGTCACTTTGACGTGTTCCGGGAGGAGTCCTCATTTGAAAGAATACTATACTCTTTCAAGTATATAAGAAACTTATTGCTTAAGTATTTTCCATTACGGTCTTACCGTGACGGTATAATACTATAGCCGATCTGTTTGTCTATTTCGTGTCGAAACTCTAAAAGTTTCCAATTTGTGTTCTTCAAAAGAAACACATAACCATAACGTGATGCCACATCCGTTTTAGGGTCACGAAATATTCATGTTCACATCTAGCCTAGCTTGATATGGGCCCACTTACTTCACCATGAATAGGGCTAACAGATCGGTGGCACTTACACTATTACCAAGTAAACAGTGTTTTAGGTACTTTACCTAACAAACTAGATTCGTAGACTTTATTTGAATAGTCAAATCAGTCCTGGTACCCATTCTTCAAAAGTGTGGATATACGAGTCTTGTATAATTGTGTCCTAAACAATAATGCCACAAATAAGTCTCTATTGATCAAATCAATTGAGCTATTTATTTGTCATTTTATATGTTTGAGATTTTAATTATATTCAAAATATAAATTCTGTTATTTACATCTAATGTATTTATCTCAGTATCATCTTTATATAATAAAACACTTAGTGTTCTAGAATATAAAGGTTTTATCCGCAACAGATTAAACACTGATATAGAGATAATGTCTCTAGTCAAACTAGTTACATTATAACAGTTCCTAATTTGTATATACCCAAAGGGTAGTTCCTAAACTTAGGTATCTACGGTCGAAACATCGACTTTCGTCCGTTTCCGATTCGCAGAGAAATCTCAGGTTGAAGTCAGTATCCAGCTCATAGCGGATTCTGAACATCAATACATAATATTCTATGTACCACACTAAGTATTTAAAATCTAATTTCAATACTAGCTGTGAACATAACTAAGACAAATCTTTTTAAAGTTAGAGCCTCGCCCTTTATTTAATTCCTTCGTGTCTGCCATATCCAAATGGTAGTCACTTTGGGATATGTCAATTATCTTTTTCAATATTTTAGGAACCTTAGGCCAAGCCTTGGGTTTTTAGAATATCGAAACGATGTGCACCTCGTGCTACATGCCCAATTGCAAACTTTAACTTTATCTCCTCTAGAATAGTCAATTAATTCTCCAAGAATTATAAATTGCAATTTTAATACTTCTTAAATCTAAAATTAGATTTATGACAAGTATATTAAATTAAGCATTAAAGTCATCATCACATAAATCTTCCAAAGATTTTATGCTCTACTTATTTTGCTTAATTTTGGGCGTAAGGTATAATAAGTTATTTTATCAACTAAAGTAACCTATTATTTATTCCCAATTTGAAAATTAAATCATTTAAAATATTTTAATCCCAGATTATATTTTAAATATCCAATTTTTCAATTTTATCTTGATTACAATAGTCCAACTATTTAATCAATGATTAGTGGTACTATATATATTATAATGATTATAATAGTCCAACTATATAATCAAATATAATCCAAATTAATTAACCTCAATTACATTGATTACTATAATCCAATTATAAAATCAACTGTAAACTGAAATTAATTAATTCAAATATATTGATTAATATAATCCAATTATATATAATCAGATAATACAGTCCAACTGTTTATTAAAACAACAATTTAAATATTAGTCCAACTAACATTTAATATTACGACGAAATAATTTAAATGAGCGCGTATGGCGAGTAATTGAACGAGTATTGCAAATTCAATCTTACCTCCAATATTTTTCGTCGAGCCTATAACCCTCTGTCGAGTACTCGGGAAACCGTGTTTCCTAGTGGGCTAGGATCCCGTTAAATATCACACAATCTTGACTTTGGCCAAAAAATTGTATGATAATTAACTAGGTAGATCTCTAAGATCAATTGGATCTCATCCAACTCCTAGATCCAGTAGGTGGACATCCAAGTCCCAAACATATATCTTATATATGCCTATACATCGAATGTATAACCTAACCTTTTCCTCTGAATCAACTAGGCCTTGGCTTTGGCACAACAAACCTAGTGATCCCAGTCAAGCGCGGACCCATTGACATGGAAACTTCGTAATCAATGTCAATGGACAAGAAGTGGTCTTGACTTTGGCCAACAAACCACAACTTGGACACGACACCAATATGGAACAAAGCCTCGTGATTCAAACACATCTTCGACGGACAAGGGCTTGACTTTGGCCAACAACCCTGCCAATCTCGGATCTTGAGTAAGAATCATTCAATGGAAGGAAAATAAACGCTTGATATTTAACGAGGAGTTTTTCGCGTGCAAATTGGCTTCCAATTTAATTATCTTTGTTAAGGTCTCATCATCATACACCATTAAACATGCATTCTAAATACATAATAAAAGCGAGTATGAAAATAAATAATAATGATATGCGGATGGATACTTAACACATTGATCCTAGATCAAATCTCTCCTTTCTCACTCAGCTAGCACTAGTATTACTTCTATCTACCCGTTACCACTACACTTCTAAAGAAACCTCATATACATAGAGGGGAATAGGTGAGAAGAGAATACAAAGAGAACAGAGGTGATAAGGCTGGACACGCAGGTCCAATTTAATAAATCAAATTTATTACAATTTCCAAAATCGCCCCACCCGGCTATATCCATCCGATATACATTATTCAAACATCACAACCATGTATTTCATACAAGCATGTTATCAATCAATCTAATCAAATTAAATTAATCTTGATAATTAGTGATCATCCAATGTTCAAACAAGATTTGATTTTGTTCGAGTCAAACTCGTATTGCGAACACGTACTCAAAGTACGATTTCTACTAATTAATTAAATTACATATATAAATCCAATTTAATACGTATTTAATTCTAATTCATTATTTAATTCCAAATTAAATATTACACTTTATAAATAAAACCTTTACGATTTAAATTCCAAATTTAATCGCTACGGGTCTCAAAGCCGATTAATATCCAATATTAATTTAATTTAAGTCCAATGGGCTTTTAATTAATTTCTTGAGGCGTGGACTTTTGGTCAACTCGGGTCAAACCTGCAACCAAAGTCCAATCCGGGAGTTACCCCAAAGCCCATAAATTAATTAGGCCCATTAGGCCCAATTAAACGTTAAAGGTTCATTAGTCGCATTTGGGCCTTTTGGAAGCGGTTTTGGCATAATTGGATCCAACCAATTTTGGCCTAAACCAACTTTGTATACAAAGTCCAATAAACCCATAACAACTTAAAAGCCCAAATCCCAACTTTAAGCCCAATAATTTAATTTCAAAAAATCCAAATTTTCCAATTAAATTACCTAAAGTGTATAGCATTATTAATTACCCAAATCAAAGTTTCAAAACATCAAATTTGTCCATTAATCATGCTTAACATCAATCAATGAATCATGTCCAACATGATTTGATCAAAATCAAACCCAATTCAGCTTCAAGTGTCTCGGCCAATGAGGGAAATTATGCCCAAATCAAATTCAATCCAATTGAACCCAATCAAACATAAATTCAACATCCCCTAATGATTTCTAAGTCATCCAATGAACAAAAAAAAAATCAAAAACCAAGACATTAGGGCACTTGCCAAATTCGGCCATCACAAGCAAATTGGGGAAAAATTGTTCCAAAACACTTTTCATCAATTGATCAAATTATCTAATCATCATCAATTAAACAACATTCAAGCATTCTAAATCATCCAATTTCATTAAACATGCTCAAAATCAAGTTTACCCAAATTTGTCATGCCCAAAATTAGGGAAAAATGATCCAACCAAATTTCATGAAATTGATTATGTACCATCAATTCAACCTCATCAAGCATACTCTACTAAACAATTTAATCATTTGATGCTCAATTGAGTTTACCCAAATTAAAGTTTGGCCAACAATAAGCAAATTGGGGAAAATCAACCAATCAATTTTTCTTCAAATTGATTACATATAACTCTAATTAAATCTATACAAAGCATTCTTAAACAAACAATTTGTCAAAATCATGCTTAAATCAAAAAGCCCCATATTTAGCTCAAGAACCCTAATTCGTTTTAATGCATTCAATAGCTCAAGATACCATTGTTGAGTTACAATCAAGTCCAAGGATCACAACATGCATAAAAACGAGTTGAATACACAAAG